>JBBGZY010000037.1:0-185000 GCA_037952925.1 Lithobates clamitans
TGTTACAATCTTTTAATCATGTTTTCTATTAAAATGGAATTTTTATACTATATTATTGCTTTTTTCTCTATCCCCTCTCATTATAAATTTTGATCATACCTGGTACCGGAATAGTCCCCCTTTCCCTCCCCTCTTTAGGGGTTATTGCTCTTGTTGCATGGGGTACTGAGATACTGGCCGACAGAGGCAGCTACCTGCGACCTCTCCCTACCTCATGCTCCTTGCTTTTGTACTAGACATTTGGGATGATGGTACTTTCACTTGGTAATTTATATTTTTTTTTGATCTAAAACGCTCCCTTTTCCCATTAAATAGTTTTGACTGTGATGCCTAAAAGAATCAAGTTGGCATCAAATCATATCCCTATGCATTTTATCAGCAGCACTCCTTATCCTTTCTCCATCAGAGCTTACCACATTGTCAATATGGCTGCTGGGAACCCTTTTTCTATTCTAAGCCACCTGACCCAAATTCAGAGGCTAGGAGGTGAATAAGAAGTTGTTTGCTTTGGAAATGAATAGTTGCATTGGCTGCATTAGTGTGTTAGTGGGCTGGGTTTGCTGCAAACTCAACCTTGACCCAAACCTGAAGTACATCCCCAAAAGTCAATCCATCCACGTCTCCGGTAAAAAAAATCTTCTACTATAGTAAATACTCTCTTAGCTGCATTAAAATAAATAGGATGACATTGTTGGTGCTGAAATTCTGGATGCTGACAAATGTGATGGCTTGTTCACAGTGTCTCAAGACACAACATAGATCCTTTGTATGCTGCCATTGTATGGGATGAAAGAACTACATGCTCTCTAGCCCTGCTTTGCTATCATGATGTGTTTAACCATTTAAGGACTGAGCATCTTTCTGAGATTTGTTGTTTACAAGTAAAAAACAGCTTTTTTGCTAGAAAATTACTTAGAATGCCCAAACATTATACATTTTTTTCTAACACCCTAGAGAATAAAATGGCAGTCGTTGCAATATTTCCTGTCACACCAAATTTGCGCAGCGGGCTTACAAGCGCACTTTTTTTTGGAAAAAAGAAATAAAATAAGACATCTGTAAAGTTAGCCCAATTTTTTTTTATAGTGTGAAAGATAATGTTACGCAGAGTAAATTGATACCCAACATGTCACACTTCAAAATTGCGCCTGCTTGTGGAATGGCGACAAAATTTTACCTTTAAAAATCTCCATAGGCAACGTTTAAAAAATTCTACAGGTT
Organism: Lithobates clamitans; assembly: GCA_037952925.1. NCBI lineage: Eukaryota > Metazoa > Chordata > Amphibia > Anura > Ranidae > Lithobates > Lithobates clamitans. The sequence goes on from JBBGZY010000037.1 coordinate 1,222, forward strand.
GCATGTTTTGAGTTACAGAGGAGATCTAGAACTATAATTATTGCTCTCGCTTTACCGATCGTGGCGATACCTCACATGTGTGGTTTCAACACCATTTTCATATGCGGGAGCTGCTCATGTATGCGTTCGCTTCTGCACGCGAGCTTGGCAGGACGAGGTGTGTTTAAAATTTTTTTTTTCTTATTTAATTTACCTTTTATTTTTTATTTTTACACTGTTCTTTAAAAAAAAAATTGTGTCACTTTTATTCCTATTACAAGGAATGTAAACATCTCTTGTAATAGAAAAAAAGCATGACGGGACCTCTTAAATATGAGATCTGGGGTCAAAAAGACCTCAGATCTCAAATTTACACTAAAATGCAATAAAAAAAAATGTCATTAAAAAAAAAATAAAAAAAAATATGACCCTTTAAAAGCTATGGGTGGAAGTGACGTTTTGATGCCGCTTCTGCCCTGCAATAGTATGGAGACGGGTGGGGGCCATCTTCCCCTCACTCGTCTCCAAGCCACTGACCTAAGAGGATCCGATCGCCTCCGCCACTGCTGTCAGCTCCGGTAAGGCACCGGAGCGCGGCGGGAGGGGGGGCCCTCTCCCGCCGCAGATAAAAGTGATCTTGCGGCAAATCCGCTTTCCGTCAAATGACGCAGCAATCACATGTAAACAAACTGGCGTCATGTCATGTCATGTCAATACCCTGCAATATTCTGCAATAGCCTGCAATACTCTGCGCAATACTCTGCAATAGCCTGCAATACTCTGTGCAATACTCTGCAATACCCAGTGCAATACCTTGTGCAATACTCTGCAATACCCAGTGCAATACCTTGTGCAATACTCTGCAATACCCTGTGCAATACTGTGCAATACTCTGCAATACCCTGCAATACCCTGCAATACTCTGCAATACCCCACAATACCCAGCAATACCCTGCAATACTCTGCCATACCCTGCAATACCCCACAATACCCTGCAATACTCTGCAATACCACGCAATACCCAGCAATACCCTGCAATACCCTGTAATACCCTACAATACCCCACAATACTCTGCAATACCCCGCAATACCCAGCAATACCCTGCAATACTCTGCAATACCCCACAATACCTAGCAATACCCTGCAATGCCCTGCAAACCATGCCATACTCTGCCATACCCAGCCATACTCTGCCATACCCAGCCATACTCTGCCATACTCTGCCATGCTCGGCCATACTCTGCCATACTCTGCATGCTCGGCCATACTCTGCCATGCTCAGTCATACTCTGCCATACTCTGCCATGCTCATTCATACTCGGCCATGCTCTGCCATGCTCAGCCATACTTGGCTGTACTCGGCCTCTGTATGTGGCCAGGCTGTGGAAGTCTCACATATGTGGTATCACCATACTCACCAAGTAGGAGAATTTATTTGGGGTGTAATTTTTGGTATGTACATGCTATGTGTTAGAAATATTGTATAAATGGACAACTTTGTGTTAAAAAAAAAAAAGCGTTTTAACCACTTCCCGCCCGCCATCATATGACGTCCTTGACTTTGTGCGAGGATATCTGAATGATGCCTGCAGCTACAGTTTTTTTTTTTTTTTTACAGCTTTTTCAGCCGGCGATTCCCTACACCATAAGAATGATCATAGCAGCTGTTCTGCTGCTTGATCGTTCTTAAGGGAGGTGAGAGAGGACGTCCCCCCCTCCTGCCACCCTCCAGTGCTTCTACCGACTCACCCAGCCTAGAGGTGAGATGTGGGGTCTTATTGACCCCAAATCTCACTGTAAAGAGGACCTGTCATGCCATATTCCTATTACAAGGGATGTTTACATTCCTTGTAATAGGAATAAAAGTGATCAAAAAATTTTTGGAAAAAAGTGTTAAACTTAAATAAATAAAGTAAAATGAACAATAAAATTTTTTTTTTTTTTAAAGTGCCCCGTGTGCTCGCTTGCAGAAGCGAACGCATACGTAAGTCCCGCCCACATATGAAAACAGTGTTCAAACCACACATGTGAGGCATCGCTGCAATCGGTAGAGCGAGAGTAATAATTTTGACCTTAGACCTCCTCTGTAACTCAAAACATGTAACCAGTAAAACATTTTAAATCGTCGCCTATGGGGATTTTTAAGTAGCGAAGTTTGGCGCCATTCCACGAGCGTGTGCAATTTTGAAGGGTGACATGTTAGGTATCTATTTACTCGGCATAACTTCATCTTTCACATTATGTAAAAACATTGGGCTTACTTTACTGTTTTGTTTATTTTAAAGCACAAAACTGTTTTCTTTCCAAAAAAAAATGCATTCGAAAAATGCGCAAATAACGTGCGAGATAAAAAGTTGCAACGACCGCCATTGTATTCTCTAGGGTCTTTGCTAAAAAAAAATATATAATGTTTATAAGGTGTATAAGGTGCTCCCTGCATGTTGGGTCTCTGTATGTGGCCATGCTGTGTAAAAGTCTCACACAGGTGGTATCGCCGTATTCGGGAGTAATAGCAGAATGTGTTTTGGGGTGTAATTTGTTGTATGCATATGCAGTGTGTGAGAAATAACCTGCTAATATGACAATTTTGTGAAAAAAAAATCTTGATTTTGCAATGAATTGTGGGAAAAAATGACAACTTCAAAAAACTCATCATGCATCTTTCTAAATACCTTGGAATGTCTTCTTTCCAAAAAGGGGTAATTTGGGGGGTATTTGTACTTTTCTGGAATGTTAGGGTCTCAAGAAATTAGATAGGCTGTCAGTAATTCAGGTGTGATCAATTTTCAGATATTGGCACCATAGCTTTTGGACTCTATAACTTTCACAAAGACCAAACAATATACAACAATTTGTACTTATTTTTACCAAAGATATGTAGCAGTATAAATTTTGGCCAAAATTTATGAAGAAAAATTACTAATTTGCTAAATTTTATAACCGAAACAAAGAAAATCTCATTTTTTACCGAATTTTCAGTCTCTTTTCTTTTAGAGCACAAAAAATAAAAAACCCAGTGGTGATTAAATACCACCAAAAGAAAGCTCTATTTGTGTGAAAAAAGGACAAAAATTTTGTGGTCACGTCTGCTAGTGACGAAACGACGTAGGGAGGAGGAGCTACGTTCTGACGTCACCGCAAGTCCAGTCCCAGAAGCTACGGGCTTTTTGGAAGCCGGCCGGCTCATCCTTTCATGTTTTACTTGCTTATGTACATCCTTCAATTTGTAAGTGTCCATTTGTCCTTTTTATACTTAAATAAATGTTGAAGGATTTACGCTATGTGGAGCTTTTTGTTTTTTGGTGAAACCACTGCCCAACTACTGATTCTTCTGTTGACCATCCCTGCTGATGCTGAGGAGTCCAGTGCTTGCCAGTAAGATCCCAGGCTGGGGTTACAGCCACTCGCCCAGTGTGGTCCCCTGTAATAAGGGACCACCGATTTCTGGTAAGCAGCAGCATTTTTCTGTGGTGGAGGATATATTTTTTCACTTGTCACTTTAGTGTGGAACTTCACAACACATCACCTCTGGATTTACATCAATATTGGATTTTTTACGGTTTATATTTTTTTGCAATATGGATTCATTCCTTCCATACATGGATTGTTTTTTGTGTTTTCTTCACTTCACCCAGCAAATGGACATTTTTTAATTGGATTCTTTCAATATTATATATTTTCTCAGTATCACGTATTTGCATTCACATTTTTGATGCACTACATTTTGTTTAACATATAGTTTGATGCACTCAATTTTGCACTTTTGTTCTGTGTCTCTTTAACCTTTATTTTGTGTCACTTATCCTGATTCTTTGGCACTCATCATTGGGAGCATATGTCATTTATTATTTCACTGAGTAGCGTGACTTTTTGCTTTGTTTATCTGTTTGATGTTGTATAACACTTTTTAGTTGCAGCTAATAGCGCAGTATCCCTTTTTATACTAATCTAGACATGTGCACATATGTGCAAATATTTCGTTTCGGAATTTCGTTTTCGTCCGAAAATTAAATGTATTTAGTTACTCCTGAAATCAGTATTTATGTATTTCATTTTTCGTTAAAAATTGCATTCGTCCGAAAATCCAAATTAGTTAAGGTCGAATCTGTCATTGAAGGCTTATGGTGTCTGTCGAATGTTCAAAGAAGATTCGACGGAGCAGCTAAACTTTACGACGCCGTATAGTTTACCTGCTCCGTCTAATCTTTTTAGAACTTTCAACAGACACCATAAGCCAAAGTACATGTGTATTTAGTTCTAGCTATTTTATTGCTCCTCCTCTTTGGTTACAATCAGCCAATAACATTCATCATCATCATTATTTTTATTTTACTTCCCCCACCCAATTCCAGCAGCGATCTTTTCTCCCCTACGTCGAATCTTTTCTCTCTATGTCAAATCTTTTCTCTCTACGTCAAATCTTTTCTCTCTATGTTGAATCTTTTCTCTCTATGTAGAATAATCTTGGACTAATAGAGTTAAGGTTAGGCACATTTGACCACAGGTTTGATGGACACAGATTGTTATTGTCAGCATCATGTCGAATCTCCTATCTATATCGAACTGTTGTAGCAACAAAAATGAAAATAAAGCATTTGTTTATGTCGGATCTTTCGTTTTTCGGATTCTGCACCTTTTAACAAACGATAATGAAAATACCTGAAATTCGGACGAAAATGCATTCGGACGAAAACGAATGCACAAGTCTAGTTAAATCACAACTAGTGTCTGTGTATAAATAGTCAATGAGTTTGTTAGCTCTCACATGGATGCACTAAGCAGGCTAGACACTAAGCCATGAGGAGGTAGAAAAGAACAGTCAAAAGACCGGTGTAACAAGGTAATGAAATTTTACAAAGATGAAAAAGGATATAAAAAGATATCCAAATCCTTGAATATGCCAGTCAGTACTGTTCAATCACTTAATAGGAAGTGGAAAATTTGGGGATCTCTTGATACCAAGCCAAGGTCGGGTAGATCAAGAAAGACTTCAGTCACAACTGCCACAGCTGAGGTAACCTCAGGAGAAATACGGGCTGCTCTGGAAAAAGATGGTGTGGTTGTTTTTAAGGAGCACAATATGATGATATTTGAACAAAGAAGAGCTGCATGGTTGAGCTGCAAGAAGGCTATTTATACACAGACACTAATTGTGATTTAAAAAGCCACAAATGTGGGAAATTAACCTTTAATTGCCATTTTAACCTGTGCGTGCCACACATTCCAGGGTATGTAAACTTTTGATCAGGGCCATTGGGGAGATTTCTCTTATCATTATGATTTAAAAAGGATCCAAAAAACTATGTGTTAATAAATGGCTTCATGTGATTGCTATCCTTAAATAAAAGACAGTTTTTTGACATGGTCAGTCATATTTTCAATATTAATGGAAACATTTTCCAATTTCTGCCAGGGTGTGCAAACTTTTGAGCACAACTGTAAATATGCATATGGGTACGAGTATGGTCATCATGATTGTATTTTAGTATAATATTGGAGCAATCCATATCAAAAATCTATTTTATTTACCTTTCTGCCTTTTCCCTAATAATATTACTACTTCTCCAGTTGTTCTCAATTCACTATCTAACAGACAGAACTTTACAGGAGTCTGTGAGCCAGCACCCTAAAACAGCCACAGGGAACACAGAGAAAACACTAAGCAATCTCCAGTCCTGTACATTTCCCTTTCTGTTTCATGACCAAGCAGTACTGACCAACATACCAGGTTCAGCCGCATCCAGCTCCATTAGAAAAATGTTCAGTCCAAGATTGGATTTGGTAACAAAACTACTTGATTTGTTGTAGCCGTATTTAGTAACAAAACTAAATTCTTTACTGAAGAACATGACCAAATTTATTATTTACAGATTAGGTTATCCATAGTCACAGGCCAGCAATACATTTCCTCCTTATAGCTTTTATTCAACACATACAGTGTATTCAGAGCTACTGGTGCTCATATGACAATGCAGCATTTTTCTCTCTCTCCTTATGGTAGACTCCTCACACTTACTGCCCATTTTCCTTAAGGCTGCATTCACACCTGAGTGTTTTGTATCTTGAAACTTGAAGCTCACACCATTGGGTTCATTTTCTTATACATGACAAAAGCCTCTCCCCCTGTTGACTGTCTTTGAACAACAGTTGCCGTCACAGGCCCATAGCACCTAAACTGATTTCTATACTATATTCACATCTCAGTCATCTTTCTTCTCCTGCTAGACATACCTATGTGGCAAGGTGGAAGGTAGACTTAAAGGAACACAAAACTGAGGAAGAATGATTTCAGATTTGGTCCACTGCGAGTTGCATCAATGCCACTACTCTAGTGTCTACCTATAAGGTCCTAACTAGATGGTATATGGTACCTACCAAACTCACTCACATAATCCCTGGACATTCTGGTTTATGTTTTAGGGGCTGTCAAGCAGCAGGAGATGTCCTCCATATGTGGTGGACCTGTCCAATGCTAGGCCCTTTTTGGTCTAAAATGTTCACTCTCATTTACAAATCATTTGGCGTTCATTTGCCTAAAGACCCATGGTTCGCCGTCCTACACTTCAAACCTCCAAATCTCACAAAAAATCAATTCAAATTGGCACATAATGTACTATTGGTCTCCAAACTGGCCATTGCTAAAGCTATGAGGAAGCAGTTTACTTACTTCTCTGAGGTTGAAACCAGGTTTTTATATAAATGAACATTTGAAAAGCACCATTACCGACAACCATAAGAAATTCAACAAGATCTGGAATCCCTGGGTTGCCTACCATCACCCTCAATTTGTTTCGGGATATGTGCCCCTCTTTGCCTCATGTCTCATTAACCTGGTGTGGTGTGGGTCCCCCGTGTCAACCTCCCTCTCCTTCCCTTCCCTCTCTATTCCCATAGTACGGGCCTTACCCTCTCCTTCCTGTTCTCTCTCCTCACCCCCCCCCCCTTTTACTTCTCCTACTTACTTTTTCTTAATTTCCCCCACTCCCTTTTCCTCCTCTTTTTCTTCTCTATCATGGCTGACCATCTTGGTCTTCTTGTCCCATATGTATGATATGAGGTTTGATATCAACACTTTGTATACTGATTTGTTATTCTTCTCATTGATCCACTCCCTGCACCTGCTGTTACAATTTTAAAAATTAATGAATGAGAGAACTACAAGTACCAACATCCTTTGAGGCTGTCAGCTTGTAATTCTCAATGAACTACCAGGGTGCTGATGAGCATTCTAGGTAGCTCATTGATGCTTCCTGTAATTGAATAACTGAATTGATGCTTCCTGTAATTGAATAACTGCCTGCCCATACGAGGTATGAGCAGACAGCTTACACTGACAGTCTGTAGGAGCCTTGCATTGCAACCATGATCTGCTGATCACAGGTGCAATGCTTTGCAGGCTCCTAGTAAAAAAAAATGCACATTTTTTACCTGCAAAGAGATGTGCATTTATTATGTTTTTTTACAAAGGTGAACTTATTTATCAACCACTTCAGCCCCAGAAGGATTCACCCCCTTCCTGACAAGGCCAGTTTTTACGATATAGCACTACATCGCTTTACCTGACAATTGCGCGGTTGTGCAACGATGTACCCAAACAAAATTTGTGTTATTTTTTCCCCACAAATAGAGCTTTCTTTTGGTGGTATTTGATCATCTCTGCGTTTTTCATTTTTTGCGCTATAAAAAAAAAGACAATTTTGAAAAAAAAAACACAATATTTTTTACTTTTTGCTATAATATATATCCCAAATTTAAAAAAAAACAAAAACAAATTTCTTCCTCAGTTTAGGCCAATATATATCCTTCTACATATTTTTGGTAAAAAAAATCACAATAAGTGTATATTAATTGGTTTGCGAAAAAGTTATAGCGTTTACAAAATAGGGGATAGATTTATGGCATTTTTATTATTTATTTATTTTTTACTAGTAATGGTGGCGATCTGTGATTTTTATCAGGACTGCAATATTTCAGTGGACAGATTGGACACTTTTGACACTTTTTTGGGACCAGTCACATTTATACAGCAGTCAGAGCTAAAAATAGCCACTGATTACTGTATAAATGTCACTGGCACGGAAGGGGTTAACACTCTGTGGCGATTAAGGGGTTAAATGTGTTCCCTCAGCATGTTCTAACTGTGGGGGGGTGGGACTGCCTGGGGGAGGAGACCGATCGGTGTTCCTATATACTAGGAACACACGATCTGTCTCCTCTCCCCTGCCAGAAGGTGGATGTGTGTGTTTCCACGTTCTGGCTCATCACGGCCACCGGACACGCACATCAGCTCCTTGGTGACGTGGGGCGCGCGCACCCCCTATTCCCCTTAATGCGGCCGCCGTACAGCTATGGCGATTCGCGCAGGGAAGCCATTCTGCCGCTGTCAAATGACAGCACGCAGTCGGCAAGTGGTTAAAGCGGGATTAAACCCAAAAGCAAACATTTATTATATTGCAGCTTGTCATTATATGGATGCGGCAGCTGCACTTGTTTTCTTTTGTAGGCTTCCTTTCCTTTATTTTCATCTGGTTATCTGTCCAGTAAGTTTGTTGTTTTTCAACAGAATAAGCTGTCCAGCAGAAAGAGCAGTTAGAGAGTTCAAATGATGATCCATTTTTATTGATTTGTGTAAAATATTTATCCCCACAGGAAAAAAACTGTTGCTGTAACTGCTTAAAAATGTGTGAGCTAGAGTTTGGCTTCAGTTTGTTAGTGTTGTTAGTGTATCTAACACTACCCTCACCCAACCTGACATTGTTGCTGTCTAGAGGAGTTTCTGTTGCTCCTTCATCCAGGATGTAGGCACCCTAACACAGGACGTATGTTACTGGCCAGATCACTAGGTGAAAACAGAGAAAAACTGCCTAAAAAAAGAAAATGACTGCAGCCACCACATCTAATGATTGGAAAGGCACAATATATTATATTTTAGTTTTGGGTTTAATATCACTTTAAGCTGTCTACCAAGCTATTCACTATTGTCATCTCTTTCCTCTGGATCTATTTACCTCCTGACATTGGTAAGCTAGACTGGCAGGGCAGCCACCAATTAACAGTGGGTGGTCCCAATTCCTAAAGGGACCTGCACTCCCCTACATTACCCCTCATAGAAACTGGTAAAGGGCAAATGGACACTTTTACCAGCCCGGGGATGATAGTGACTTACCTAACTCCTCCAATAACACATCACGTTTCAGGATGCCCTAGTTTGTATGATCCCACACTTGAAGTACTCTCATAGCTCTCCAGCCTTGGGGATACTATCTGATGTGTTATCTATGCTAGGCTGCTGTTATTGTTTAATTACTCACCAATCAGCAGATGAAAACCTGGCAGATGAGATCACAGGACCAGATCAATCTTAATCTTAATTATTTTCTCATCTTTATTTCCAAGCCTTCATTGTATCTTCTAAAAATACATTTTGGTACTATTTTGGATTAATAATTATAAGGCATTATATTTTCTTTGGAAATCATTGCAGACACTCATTTCTTTATTCTTCTATTTTTATTTCTTTTTCTGTTTCTGAAATGCAGGACTTGCACTGAAGGTTGCGAATCACCTTGGCTCAGATAAGAGTATGTTTATAATTAAGACTTTTTGCAGAAGAAAGGGTTCAATAGCTTCTCTCTGTCACCCACGGAAGTAGGTAGTTGTGAGAAAAAGTGTTTAATCTTTTGGTTGCAGGTCTAAAACTAAGAAATTATTTTCTTTCTTCCAAATGGAGTTAAAAAAAAGAATAGACATAGGCAAACAGCAATTTATTTTGCATACTTGTAATTATACTTTAAAGCTTAAAATTTAAAGTCCTTTAACTTTTAAGCTGCTATAAAGAATTTATATATATATATATATATATATATATATATATATATATATATATATATATATATATATATATATATATATATATATATATACAGTGGGGCAAAAAAGTATTTAGTCAGCCACCAACTGTGCAAGTTCTCCCACTTAAAAAGATGAGAGGGGCCTGTAATTGTCATCATAGGTTTACCTCAACTATGAGAGACAAAATGTGGAAACAAATCCAGACAACCACATTGTCTGATTTGGAAAGAATTTATTTGCAAATTTTGGTGGAAAATAAGTATTTTGTCAATATCAAAAGTTCATCTCAATAATTTGTTATATATTCTTTGTTGGCAATGGCAGAGGTCAAACGTTTTCTGTAAGTCTTCACAAGGTTGTCACACACTGTTGTTGGTATGTTGGCCCATTCCTCCATGCAGATCTTCTCTAGAGCAGTGCTGTTTTGGGGCTGTCGCTGGGCAACACGGACTTTCAACTCCCTCCAAAGGTTTTCTATGGGGTTGAGATCTGGAAACTGGCTAGGCCACTCCAGGACCTTGGTATGCTTCTTACGAAGCCACTCCTTCATTGCACGGGCGGTGTGTTTGGGATCATTGTCATGCTGAAAGACCCAGCCACGTTTCATCTTCAATACTCTTGCTGACGGGAGGAGGTTTGCACTCAAAAACTCATGATACATGGCCCCATTCATTCTTTCATGTACACGGATCAGTCGTTTTGTTCCCTTTGCAGAGAAACAGCCCCAAAGCATGATGTTGCCACCCCCATGCTTCACAGTAGATGTGGTGTTCTTTGGTTGCAACTCAGCATTCTTTCTCCTACAAAAAAGATCAGTTGTGTTTCTACCAAACAGTTCTACTTTGGTTTCATCTGACATAGTTACATAGTTACATAGTTAGTAAGGTTGAATAAAGACACCAGTCCATCCAGTTCAACCTGAGTGAGTGTGGGTGCATGTCTACAATCATCCCTATTTATTTAAGGTACCCATATAGCGCCGCCAATTCACGCAGCACTCCACACATACATCGTACACCAACATTGGTCCCTACCCTCAAGGAGCCCACAATCCAAGGTCCCCAACTCACATTCATATACTAGGGCCAATTTTGAACAGAAGCCAATTAACCTACCAGCATGTCTTTGGAGTGTGGGAGGAAACCGGAGTACCCGGAGGAAACCCACGCAGGCACAGGGAGAACATGCAAACTTCAGGCAGGTAGTGTTGTGGTTGGGAATCGAACCAGCGACCCTTTTTACTGCTAGGCGAAAGTGCTACCCACTACACCACTGTGCTGACCATATGACATTCTCCCAATCCTCTTCTGGATCATCCAAATGCTCTCTAGCAAACCTCAGAGGGGCCCGGACATGTACTGGCTTAAGCAGGGGGAAAATCTGGCACTGCAGGATCTGAGTCCCTGGCAGCGTAGTGTGTTACTGATGGTAGCCTTCCTTATGTTGGTCCCAGCTCTCTGCAGGTCATTCACTAGGTCCCCCCATGTGGTTCTGGGATTTTGGCTCACCGTTCTTATGATCATTTTGACCCCACGGGGTGAGATCTTGTGTGGAGCCCTAGATCGAGTGAGATTATCAGTGGTCTTGTATGTCTTCCATTTTCAAATTATTGCTCCCACAGTTGATTTCTTTACACCAAGCTGCTTGCCTATTGCAGATTCAGTCTTCCCAGCCTGGTGCAGGTCTACAATTTTGTTTCTGGTGTCCTTCAACAGCTTTTTGGTCTTCACCATAGTGGAGTTTGGTGTGTGACTGTTTGAGGTTGTGGACAGATGTCTTTTATACTGATAACAAGTTCAAACAGGTGCCATTAATACAGGTAATGAGTGGAGGACAGAGGAGCCTCTTAAAGAAGAAGATACAGGTCTGTGAGAGCCAGAAATCGTGCTTGTTTGCAGGTGACCAAATACTTATTTTCCCCACCATAATTTGCTAATAAATTCTTTCAAAAATCAGACAATGAGATTGTCTGGATTTGTTTGCACATTTTGTCTATCATAGTTGAGGTATACTTATGATGACAATTACAGGTCTCTTTCATCTTTTTAAGTGGGAGAACTTGCACAATTGGTGGCTAATTAAATACTGTTTTGCCCCACTGTATATATATATACCACCCCCCTGTATATATACACCCCTAAGTGAAAATGTCCAAATTGGAACAAAAAGCCGTTTTCCTTCTCTGGTGTTATGTGACTCATTAGTGTTACAAGGACTCAGGTGTGAATGGGGAGCAGGTGTGTTAAATTTGGAGTTATTGCCCTCACTCTGGTCACTGGAAGTTCAACATGGCACCTCATGGCAAAGAACTCTCTGAGAATCTGAAAAAAATTGTTGTTCTACATAAAGATGACCTAGGCTATAGGAAGATTGCCAAGACTCTGAAACTGAGCTGCAGCATGGTGGCCGAGACCATACAGTGGTTTAACAGGACAGGTTCCACTCAGAACAGGCCTCGCCATGGTCGACCAAATAAGTTGAGTGCACGTGATCAGCGTCATATCCAGAGGTTGTCTTTGGGAAATAGACATATGAGTGGTGCCAGCATTGCTGCAGAGGTTGAAGGGGTGGAGGGTCATCCTGTCAGTGCTCAGACCATACGCCGCACACTGTATCAAATTGGTCTGCGCGGATGTCGTACCAGAAGGAAGCCTCTTCTAAAGATGATGCACAAGAAAGCCCACAAACAGTTTGCTGAAGACAAGCAGACTAAGGACATGGATTACTGGAACCATGTCCTGTGGTCTGATGAGACCAAGATAAACTTATTTGGTTCAGATGATGTCAAGCGTGTGTGGCGGCAACCGGGTGAGGAGTACAAAAACAAGTAAGTCTTGCCTACAGTCAAGCATGGTGGTTGGAGAGTCATGGTCTGGGGCTCCATGAATGCTGCCGGGGGACAGCAAATTTACACTGTTATACAAGCTGTACACTCACTACTTTACATGGTAGCAAAGTGTAATTTCTTCAGCGTTGTCACATGAAAAGATATAATAAAATATTTACAAAAAAGGTGAGGGGTGTACTCACTATTGTGAGATACTGTATAGATAGATAGATAGATAGATAGATAGATAGATAGATAGATAGATAGATAGATAGATAGATAGATAGATAGATAGATAGATAGATAGATATAGATATATCTATCTATATAGATAGATATATCTACATATCTATATATATCGATATATATATATATATATCGATATATATATATATATATATATATATATATATATATATATATATATATATATATATATATATATATAGATACATATATACTGCTATTTGTCTGGACCAGTAACTGCCTACTCTCGTCAAATTTGTTTATTATTTTTTAAATACAACAAAGATTGACAAATCGAGGATGGTGGTACAATATTCAAATATCAATAAAGCTAAACATATTGATTTATGAACAGGATGAGTGCATAACAATGTAAAATTGTAACGAATAGAGCAACAAATAAATTAATAAAGTATTACATTGAAAGCATTCGAAAATTCCATCAGCAGTCTCCAGCTTTAGTAAATAAACCCCAATGTGTTTATAAGTACCACACAATATTAAAAGAGGGGTAGAGAACAAAAAAAATAGAAGTAGATAGAGAGAAGAGGGTAGAAAAAAGTGGGTAAGGGAATGGGGGGGGGGGGGGGGGATTTACAAATGGTGATGCAATCCCAAATGAATAGAAAGTATAGTCAAGACAAATAGAGTAAAATTACCAAGGCAATAATAGTGTGTCATCAAAGTTTGGAGGTAAACAATGCTTAACCAAGGAAGCCAGAGTTTTTCAAATTGACCAATCCGATCTCTTTCGATTGCTTCCATTTTAGCATGAATAAGAGCTTTACTAGTTCTGTGTATAGTTTCAGCTAGAACTTTGTGTTGCGGCTGTTAGGAGCTGTAAAGAAGGTGAAATTGATTATGTGTGATCCCATCAGGTTTCAGGTTTAATAGGGCTGTAGCAGGATTGAGCTGTATAGGTGTATCAAAGATTTTGGAGGCTAAGTCAAAAACTGCCTTCTAGAATTTTTGGGCAATTGGGCAATCCCACCAAATATGAATTTGAGTGCCAGACTCTGAAAATCCACGAAAACAAGCTCCAGGGTAATCAGAAGCATATTTTGATATTCTAGCGGGGACCAAATACCAACGGGTTAGCACCTTAAAGTTAGTTTCCACAGCAACAACATTAGAAGAAGCAGACTTAGTGGCAGACCATATGCTAGACAATTCAGTAGCATTAAATGAGCGATTAAGGTCTAGTTCACATTTGGAGACATATGGGGGGGGGGGGGGGTTGGGCAGTACTAGCTAAAATTTGCTTATAGAGAAATGAAACAAGTCCTCTAGCATGAGGGTTTGAAATACATATGTGTTCAAAACACAACATCTGAGATAGTTGAAAGCTGGAATTGAGATAAGGCTGGAAAATGTTTTTGATTTGGAAATATCGGAACAGTTCCGATTGAGGAAGTCCTAATGTATCACACAAAGTAGGAGAAGAATCTATGGAGGAGGCAGATACCAAATTATATAAATGGGATAAATTAACTGTATTCCATGTTTTTAAAGAATTAGGAGCAATCCAGGCAGGGCGAAAAGCAGGAAAAGCAGGATTTTTAACAAAAGAAAGGAGAGGTAAATGAGGGGATTGAAGGCCAAGAGAAGTTTTGAATCTGTCCCAGATGGTAAAGAATGTTTTGTGATAAGATTGTAAATAAAAGTATGATCAGTTGGTCTTAACCATAACATGTTAAATACTGAAATAGAATCACAGTCAATAAATTTAATTGTTACCCATAAAGGAAATTTCTTTGATTGCATGGTATTTTGGTAAATGTGCAAAGTGTGCAGCATGATAGTAAGCAGAAATATAAACCTCTGCAGCATTGGGGGAGACAGAGAGTGGATTTAGAGGTTCGAGGGTTCGTTTTACTCCAAATAAAGGAGATAATTCTGCGCTGTATAAAAATGAGATGGAACTGGGATGGGCAAGACTTTAAAAATATATAAAAACTTGGGCAATATAGCCATCTTAATTACATCAATTTTGCCTATCCGTGAAGGAGGGATAGAGGACCATTGTGATAATAATTCAGTAATCTGTTTTAGTAATGGAGGGAAGTTAGCAGAGTATAAGTCAGTTATCTTAGGAATGGGTTGTATTCCTAGGTATGGAAGTCTATGAGGTGTCCAAGAGAAGGGAAGTGATTCTTTAGCAAGCTGAAGGTCTAAAGGAGGCAAGGAAATGTTGAGTGCAGTCGATTTTTGATAGTTAACTGTTAAACCCGAAATGCATGCAAAACAATTTAGGACAGAGTGGAGATTAGGTGCTGTGATTTGGGGAGATGACATGAAGAGTAAGATGTCATCTGCAAAAAGACATACTTTATGATGACATCCAGCTAATTCAATGATTTTTATGTTTGGATCAGATCTAATTAAATGGGCCAAGGGTTCAATGAGGTGTGCAAATAGGAGGGGGAGAGAGGACATCCTTGATGGGTGTCTCTTCCAATAGGGAAAGGGTCTGATTTAAAACCAGCATATTCGATAAATGCATTTGGCTTGGTCGTATAAGGATGAAATCCATTTCAAAAAATGCTGTCCAAACCCCCATTTTTGAAGAATATATTGTAAGTATGGCCATGAGACAGTTTCAAATGCTTTTCTTATATTGAGCGATAAAAAAAGCACATAGGCAGACATCTTAATTTAGCGACATAGGTGAGTAAAGAAACTCTACGAATATGATCACTTGCTTGAGGGGATAAACCCAACTTTTAGCTAAAAGTTTAATGTCAATTTAAGGAAGCAAAATAAGACGGTAATTTGTCCAAGAGGTTGTATCAGATTTAGATTTGGGAAGTATGGAAATTATGGCCATTAAGGATTCTGAATGAAAAGAGTGTCCCCTCAACAATTGAAGGCCTCAGTTAGGATAGGAGATAATGTATAAGAACATTTCTTGTAGTAGGAAGCAGAAATTCCATCTGGGCCGGGACATTTATTAAGTTTTAAAGCCTTAATGAAATATGTCAAAGAATTATTTGAAGAATGTGACAGAAGGAAAGAAAATATGCACCATGAAGACAAAGCTCTTAAGATGTTCAAAGGCACACAGCACAACAAAGAAAGCAGAGCCTGTTTTTGCTGTAAAAGGATTGGTCACTTAAAAAAGGACGGTTCTTTCTTGAAAGCTGAGCAGCAAAAACTAAATCTATCCACAAAAGAAAGAGTCAAAGCAATCACAAAGGAAACTGCAGACACATCATGGAGTGGCACCTTTAAAGTAACACAGAGCCGCAAGCCACGCAGTTGGTGTATACACTCAGGTGCGACAAGCCACATGACTAGCGAATAGACCTTCTTCACAAACAGTGATTACAGTGCAAAAAACAAAGTTTTCCTAGCAAACGGTAAAAGCATTACTGCAGAGGGTAAAGGCCAGGGCTCTCTGAACTGCATTATACCACAAGGCAAGCAGAGTATCCTTGTAAAGAAAGTTCTGTATGTTCTAGAACTAGAAGGCAGCCTTCTATCAGCAGGGGCATAACTAGAAATCACAGGGCCCCATAGCAAAATGTTGTATGGGCCCCCCCTGCAAACCCCCACCCCCACCCCCACACAAAAAAAATGAATTAATGCCATTGAACAACAGATTACCACACTCGCATATATTAAGAGCTTTAAAGTGCTGGTGTCGGTGCTCCCTTATCTCAGTGCTGGTGTCAGTGCTCTCTTATCTCAGTGCTGGTGTCAGTGCTCTCTTATCTCAGTGCTGTTGTCAGTGTTCTCTTATCTCAGTGCTGTTGTCAGTGTTCTCTTATCTCAGTACTGGTGTCAGTGTTCCCTTATCTCAGTGCTGGTGCCAGTGCTCTCTTGTCTCAGTACTGGTGTCAGTGTTCCCTTATCTCAGTGCTGGTGTCAGTGCCCCCTTATCTCAGTGCTGGTGTCAGTGCTCCCTTATCTCAGTGCTGGTGTCAGTGCTCTCTTATCTCATTGCTGGTGTCAGTGCTCTCTTATCTCAGTGCTGGTGTCAGTGTTCCCTTATCTCAGTGCTGGTGTCAGTGTTCCCTTATCTCAGTGCTGGTGTCAGTGTGCCCTTATCTCAGTGCTGGTGTCAGTGCTCTCTTATCTCATTGCTGGTGTCAGTGCTCTCTTATCTCAGTGCTGGTGTCAGTGCTCTCTTATCTCAGTGCTGGTGTCAGTGCTCTCTTATCTCAGTGCTGGTGTCAGTGTTCCCTTATCTCAGTGCTGGTGTCAGTGTTCCCTTATTTCAGTGCTGGTGTCAGTGCTCTCTTATCTCAGTGCTGGTGTCAGTGCTCTCTATCTCAGTGCTGGTGTCAGTGTTCCCTTATCTCAGTGCTGGTGTCAGTGTTCCCTTATCTCAGTGCTGGTGTCAGTGCTCTCTATCTCAGTGCTGGTGTCAGTGCTCTCTTATCTCATTGCTGGTGTCAGTGCTCTCTTATCTCATTGCTGGTGTCAGTGCTCTCTTATCTCAGTGCTGGTGTCAGTGCTCTCTTATCTCAGTGCTGGTGTCAGTGCTCTCTTATCTCAGTGCTGGTGTCAGTGTTCCCTTATCTCAGTGCTGGTGTCAGTGTTCCCTTATCTCAGTGCAGGTGTCAGTGCTCTCTTATCTCAGTGCTGGTATCAGTGCTCCCTTATCTCAGTGCTGGTGTCAGTGCTCTCTATCTCAGTGCTGGTGTCAGTGTTCCCTTATCTCAGTGCTGGTGTCAGTGTTCCCTCATCTCAGTGCTGGTGTCAGTGCTCTCTATCTCAGTGCTGGTGTCAGTGTTCCCTTATCTCAGTGCTGGTGTCAGTGTTCCCTTATCTCAGTGCTGGTGTCAGTGCTCTCTATCTCAGTGCTGGTGTCAATGTTCTCTATCTCAGTGCTGGTGTCAGTGCTCTCTTATCTCAGTGCTGGTGTCAATGCTCTCTATCCTGGTGCTGGTGTCGGTGCTCTCTAGCCTGGTGCTGGTGTCGGTGCTCTCTATCTCGGTGCTGGTGTCAGTGCTCTCTATCCTGGTGCTGGTGTCAATGCTCTCTATCTCGGTGCTGGTGTCAGTGCTCTCTATCCTGGTGCTGGTGTCAGTGCTCTCTATCTCAGTGCTGGTGTCAGTGCTCTCTATCTCGGTGCTGGTGTCAGTGCTCTCTATCCTGGTGCTGGTGTCGGTGCTCTCTAGCCTGGTGCTGGTGTCGGTGCTCTCTATCTCGGTGCTGGTGTCAGTGCTCTCTATCCTGGTGCTGGTGTCGGTGCTCTCTATCTCGGTGCTGGTGTCAGTGCTCTCTATCCTGGTGCTGGTGTCAATGCTCTCTATCTCGGTGCTGGTGTCAGTGCTCTCTATCCTGGTGCTGGTGTCAGTGCTCTCTATCCTGGTGCTGGTGTCGGTGCTCTCTATCTCAGTGCTGGTGTCAGTGCTCTCTATCTCAGTGCTGGTGTCAGTGCTCTCTTTCTCGGTGCTGGTGTCGGTGCTCTCTAACCTGGTGCTGGTGTCGGTGCTCTCTAACCTGGTGCTGGTGTCGGTGCTCTCTAGCCTGGTGCTGGTGTCAGTGCTCTCTATCACAGTGCTGGTGTCGGTGCTCTCTATCTCATTGCTGGTGTCGGTGCTCTCTATCTCAGTGCTGGTGTCAGTGCTCTCTATCTCAGTGCTGGTGTCAGTGCTCTCTTTCTCGGTGCTGGTGTCAGTGCTCTCTATCTCGGTGCTGGTGTCAGTGCTCTCTATCCTGGTGCTGGGGTCAGTGCTCTCTATCCTGGTGCTGGTGTCGGTGCTCTCTATCTCGGTGCTGGTGTCAGTGCTCTCTATCCTGGTGCTGGTGTCAATGCTCTCTATCTCGGTGCTGGTGTCAGTGCTCTCTATCCTGGTGCTGGTGTCAGTGCTCTCTATCCTGGTGCTAGTGTCGGTGCTCTCTATCTCAGTGCTGGTGTCAGTGCTCTCTATCTCAGTGCTGGTGTCAGTGCTCTCTTTCTCGGTGCTGGTGTCAGTGCTCTCTATCCTGGTGCTGGTGTCGGTGCTCTCTAGCCTGGTGCTGGTGTCAGTGCTCTCTATCACAGTGCTGGTGTCGGTGCTCTCTATCTCAGTGCTGGTGTCGGTGCTCTCTATCTCGGTGCTGGCGTCAGTGAGGGAGGTAGCAGCGGAGAAGCCAATCAGCTGGCATTGCCAGTGCAGGATGCGGAGCACCTTGCCCACCATGGCAGAGGTTCAGCCCTGGACTGGGAACTCCCAACCCCCCAGTGGAGCCCTGCATAGGCAGGGGTAAGGGCAGGATGGAGGGAGGGGTCAGGGGCTGTCAATCACAGGTGGACACACTAGGACACTGGCACAGGACTGAGCTGTCCTTACTGTTAGTGACACATGATCAGGAAGAATGGAGTGGTGGGGATGGGGCAGGGGTGGATGTAAAGACCAGTCTGTGGCTGTGGCTGAGGGATGCTGCAGGAACATGGATAGGGGGGTGTCTCTCTCTCTCATAAAAAAAAATGTTGTTGGTCGCTGGCTGCAGAAAAGGTTGTTTCATGGTGGTAGCTTTGCCTCCCCCCTGCAGCTGGAGCTCCTGATTCCCGCCCCCCCACACACACACACACTGACAGTTCCAGAGAGGGGCAGCCCAGACACCTCTTCTATCCTACCTTCCCTTCAGTCGGATCGGCTCCATACAGCGCTTGTGAGGCCTCCTCCGCGGTGCCTTCCTCTACTCATCAGCCAGATGCCTCCTCCGTGGTGCCTTCCTCTCCTCATCAGCCAGATGCCTCCTCTGTGGTGCCTTCCTCTCCTCATCAGCCAGATGCCTCCTCCATGGTGCCTTCCTCTCCTCATCAGCCAAATGCCTCCTCTGGGGTGTGCGGAAACCGCCTCTCTGCTGAGCGCTCCAGTGGCGGGGGGGGTGACGGCTGGGGAGGGGGGGGGCGCGATCTGTGTCTCCCGAGCAGAGGGAATTGTGCTCACTGCTCAGGCTGCTGGAATCTCCTCCCCTTCGTAAGAGAACACAGCGCTGGCCCCGCCTCCTCACCAAGACAGCCACGCTCCGACCCCTCTCTCCACTGCTTGGAGCTCACAGGCAACCCGCTGCTGGCCGGAGCTTAATGCCGCGCCCGTGGCGACATTTTTCAGCAGAAGCAGCTCTTCAATTGGCCTAATTGCCGAATTAAAGAGCCGCCTCTGCCGAGCCCTACACAACTGTGGGCCCCATAGCGCATGCGTGTGTTGCTATGGCGGTAGTTCCGCCACTGTCTATCAGTGAAAAGTCTTGCAAACAACAGTCTCACAGTTAAGTTCCATGGTGATGAATGCACAGTTCATAATAATAAGCAATGCCTCGCAAAAGAAAAACTGGATGATCATCTATACAAGCTCATCACCACAGACCAGCAAGCCAATATAGTCTCTAATGACCTACACAGCGAATGCCTATATTCCAAGTGAAAAGTGATCCAAGCTGGAGAACAGAGCCATAAAGGATATTCTAGTAGGCTACAGCGAGCAAACAAAGGGTTACAGAATGCTACACCCAAAGACTGACAAAGTGGCAATAAGCTTCAGTGTTTGTTTTGATGAGAATTCATCACCAGAAACACAGATCCCTGAAAGCTGAGAAGTGAATATGCTGAGCAAACCAGAAGAAAAGGTCGACCATAGCGAACCTGTGCAGGAGTCAGAACAAAAGGTGGAACTCACAATGCCTAAATCAAGTTATCCACCAGATCCTGCTGAACTGTCTAAAGTCAGAAGATCCACTCGGACTGCAAAGGGGATACCACCCCACAAGCTGTCATACACTGTCAAACACACACAGCATACTTGAACCAACATCCTGGGAAGACATAGAAAAACTGCCAAAATGTGAAGCCAATAAATGGAGACAGGCAGCAGAAAAAGAATCTAAGTCACTTCAAGAAAATAAAACCTGGACACTCACAGAGCTCCCTCCTGCAAAACTATAGGAAGTAAGTGGACGTTCAAAGTAAAGTCAGACACAGAAGGGAATATCCACAAATACAAAGCCAGACTAGTTGCCAAGGGTTACTCCCAGAAATTCGGTGAAGATTACAATGAAACATTTGCTACCGTCGTAAAACACTCCACCATCAGGGAGCTTCTTAGCATTTCTGCCGGGAAGGGCATGCAAGTCAAACACCTAGACGTTAAAACTGCTTTCCTATATGGAGACATTAAAGAAGACCTCTACATGGAGCAACCACCAGGGTTTGAGCAAGGAGACAACCATGTGTGTAAACTTTAGGAGAGCATCTACGGTCTTAACCAATCTGCAAGGATGTGGAATGAGAAAGTGAACAAAGTTCTTACTAGAGAGGGATCCTCAAGAAGTAAAGCAGACCCCTGTCTCTACTCCAGAAATCAAGAAGACAGATGGATGTTGCCACTGTGACAAGACCAGATATAACCGCAGGAGTCTGCATACTATGCAGGAAAGTATCTGCTCCCTGTCAGCATGACTGGAACACAGTAAAAAGAGTGATACAGAACCTTAAAGGAACAATTCAGATAAAGTTACCTTTACCAGCAACATCAGATCCAAAACTGGTCGGATATGTGGATGCTGATTGGCCAGGGATTGCACAGACCGCATATCCACAAGTGGATTCATCTTCCAGTATGGAGAAGGAACCATAAGTTGGTCTAGTAAAAAGCAAGCAACTGTCCCTCTATCTTAAATGGAAGCAGAGTACATTGCAGCAGCATACGCATGTCAAGAAGCAATATGGATTTGTCAACATTTTGTGGACATTGGGATAGACATGTCAAAACCAATTGCCATTTTTGAAGACAGCCAGGGATGTATAAAGCTTACACAATAAGAAAGGGTCAATCCTAAGACCAAACACATCAACGTCAAGTATCAACTACTGAGGGACAATCAAGAGAAAGGTGTTATTGACATTTAGTATTGCATGTCAGGGGAGATGACTTCAGATACACTCGCCAAGCCTTTATTGATGCAACGTCATAGTTATTTCCAAAAGAAGCTGAATATAATTTGACAAAGCACATGCTGTTGAGAAGGGGTGTTGGAAGAACAACAGCAATCTGCTTACATACTGTGACTGTGTATATACCTTATACCTATCTGTGCAGCAGGTGGCATTGCAGTATTTTAGTGTGTATTCTATTATATGAAGTAATGACAGGATGTACCGTCTGTATCTAAATGTGTACTTGTTTGTTGTTCTCTTCCTGTTTCATAATAAAGATATCCTCCATGAAAGTAAAGCTATTATCTGCATACTACAAGCTTCCATCGCATGATTTCAATACTCAGCTAACAGGACATTTAGGGTCAAAATATTTAAGGGGGCCATATTGGTATTATAAGGAGTTGCATAACAAAAATGTTAAGTTCTGAGAGTAGGATCGCATACAATTCAGTATACGGGGAAGGAAAAAGGAAACTTGAGGCACAAAAACACCACCAAAGGGAACACTGTCAACAATAAAAAGTAATACATAAATAGAAATGATACCATTGTGCCAAAAAGTTACATACCCATCAATGTCTCATGAGAAAGCATATGAACAGGGATGGAAGGGATGGGGTAAGGTGTAACAAGTCATAAAAAATATCACAGAAAACATTCAAAAAATGAAAAATAGACAGAGGTTATGTAAAGTAATACAGCGAACAACTCGCTGCTGTCAGTATAAAAAAAAATAGACCTACAGAAAAGAACACAAATAGTAATGGAAAATCTTCTTAATGGGGACACAAACAGCAACAAGAACCTGACAGGTGTTCTAATCCCTCCCACACTATTTAAAACTTAAAAAAATGCCTTTAGAAATATTTTAATGCTATATGTTTTAGTAGAGTTGTTGTCACATTCTTTATTATAATATTTTTGTGCTTCAGATATTTAGGTATCATTGTACTAGTTGGTAAGGTCAGCATAATAAATTGTGTCACCTGCACCAGGGCTTCAGAGAGATTGACTATGCCTCTGCCTATAAACACCATACAAATGTGGGCATTCTGACTTTTAATATTTAGTTTAACAATACTTTACTCCACTTAAAGTGGATTTAAAACCCATTCGTGAAATCTGACCTGGACACATATATCTGTGAAGTTTACTTATCTCTCTCCAAAGTCCTAATGCCGCATACACACGAGTCGACTTTCCGTCAAACTTGGTCCGGCGATCCAGACTCCATCGGATAATTCGATCCAGATAAACAGAGAGCTGGTCTATTCACAGCACAGTTCTGCAAGTGTCTTTGTTCTTCTGCCTATGTGGGGGGGGGGGGGGTGCCTTTTCTCCAATCAGCTCTCACACAGTGTATGCCCAGACTCCCCTCCCACTACTGAAACAGGTAGAAATACTTGTAACATTCTAAAGAATGTAGAAAGCTGAAGACAGCCGATATACATGTAAGACTTATGTAAGGAGATTTGTATCACATCTGTCTATCATCTGAGGCCACTTCACTGGGTATATGTGAGGGTTTACAGCCACTTTAACCTGCACTAACTGCATTAAATGAATCCTTTGTAATTTACGCTTAGACATTAGTAAAGATTATTTTTATTCTGCTTCACAAAAATGAATGGAGTCTACTATATAACATATCACGCAAGTATATAATTTAAGTTTTTAATTAGGCGAGTGCTGAATTATACATGTAGTAAATAGAATGCTCAGTATTATGTCTTTTGTATCGTGGCAGTTGATTTAGACAATGCTATGATATAAAGGCTTGCAGTGGAGTTGCTATGATACAAAAACTGTATGTTACATAATGTTATGCTATACTAATACAAAAGCTGTTATGAGTGACAGTTATACATCACAATCCCTTTCCCTATCATCACACACACTCAAGTGGTGTGAGTGCTGTCTTTTTTTAAAAAGGAGAAAGAGTATATATTTTTGGGGTCAATTTCATTGAAGTGTGCAGGTTAATATACTGATGGGTTTTTTTTATTCTCATAAAATCTTTATTTTACAAATAAATATACAAGATGTTTCCATGATACAGTTTGAAGAACCTTCTGGGCTTCCTGTTAAGAATGTCGAGCAATAGCTGCTCCTGCCAATAGAATATGCAAACAGGCAGTGTCATTACTGGGCATAGATGGTGTACTTGTTTGACCTCTGAACCCCCTGCGGATTCATCTTTAAAACTGAAAATGCCTTCAGTTGCTCTCACTCAGGTTGTGACAGCAGAAGTTTTCCTATTGTTATTTGACATTGCATTCATTACATTACAAAAATGTAGGAATCTGTAAAATAAAAAGACTTCTTTATCCACATTCTAATTAGATTAAACAAACGAATAAGGAAAGACATGGCTTACTATGTCTTTTGCTCCCTCTTGCAATAATCCAATTAAATCAAAAGAAAGAATTTTACTTTTTCCCAGAGATGGACTTTAACAGTCAGCTAAGTGAATTTTTAGCTTTAGCTTAGATTTCTGAATGGTTTTTGTCAATCTATAGTACAGCATATAATGACCTGCCAGTTTAACCACTTAAGGACCAAGCCTCTTTCGTGAGATTTGTTGTTTACAAGTTAAAAACTTTTTTTTTTTGCTAGAAAATTACACCCTAGAAAAAAAAAATGAATGGCGGTCATTGCAATACTTTCTGTCACACCATATTTGCGCAGCGGTCTTACAAGCACACTTTTTTGGGAAAAAATACACTTTTTTGAATTAAAAAATAAGACAACAGTAAAGTTAGCCCATTTTTTTTTTATATTGTGAAAGATAATGTTACGGCAAGTAAACTGATACCCAACATGTCATGCTACAAAATTCCGCCCGCTTGTGGAATAGATACAAACTTTTACCCTTAAAAATCTCCATAGGCGACATTTAAAAAATTCTACAGGTTGCATGTTCTGAGTTACAGTGGAGGTCTAGTGCTAAAATTATTGCTCTCGCTCTACCGATCGTGGCTATACCTCACGTGTGTGGTTTGAACACCGTTTTCATATGCGGCACTACTCATGTATGCGTTCGCTTCTGCACGGGAACTCGGCGGGACAGGGCGCGTTTAAAAATGTTTTTTCTTATTTATTTTACCTTTTATTTTTTATTTTTACACCGTTCTTTTAAAAACAAAAAAAGTGTCACTTTTATTCCTATTACAAGGAATGTAAACATCCCTTGTAATAGAAAAAAAGCATGACAGGACCTCTTAAATATGAGATCTGGGGTCAAAAATACCTCAGATCTCATATTTACACTAAAATGCAATAATAAAAAAAAATTGTCATTTGAAAAAATCCCCCCAAAAAATGGCCCTTTAAGAGCTATGGGTGGAAGTGACGTTTTGACAACGCTTCAGCCCTACAAGGGTATGGAGATGGGTGGGGGCCATCTTCCCCTCACTCGTCTCCATACCCAGGAATGGGAAGCATCAGATTGCCTCCGCCGCTACCGATAGCTCCGGTAAGCACCGGAGGGCACCAGAGAGCGGCGGGAGGGGAGGGGGCCCTCTCCCGCCGCCGATAAAAGTAATCTTGCGGCAAATCTGCCGCAGAGACCACTATTATCGGAAACCGGACCGCCCGCTGAAGAAGAAGATACCGGGGTTATGGCAGCTAGCTGCTGCCATAACAAAGATATCCCTCTTCAAAGACAGGACGTATATAGGCGTGCTGTGGTCCGGAAGTGGTTTTAAAACTCAACGGCTCATCCATCCCTTGCATTTACTATATTTGTTTTTGGTCCCGCATTACAACACAGATAAGCAGGTAAACATCTAAAAACACAACTGAAACACATATTTGTTTTACCTGTCAAAAACTGTTATTTTGTTCAGCCACTTCTTTAAAACCAGATAATCTTGCCAGATTATGTAGAGCGGGGGTCTGTAACCCGCGGTTGCAGGAAAGAAAATCGCTCCATCTATGGCATAAGCTATTCAAGTGTTATTTGCCATAACAATCTCTATTGTTTTACTAAGCCTGGGAAATGTATTTTAAAATATTAAAAATAAAGAAGTTGTTTGTCTTTTGTATTTAAAGTAAACACACTAGAGATTGCTATTTGTAAAAAAGAAAATACGGTACTTCTTTATTGGATCAACTATTCACAATGGTATAGTGTCAGGAATCACAGAATCACTGTTATGGCTGGGCTCACAGTTTCTATTATAACCTGCTGTACTACCACATTCTCTGTTATTGACAGCAGTGTGCAGCTATCTTTCTAAAGGCCCCTAGAGAATTGTAGGAGCAGTGTAGTCTGCTTCTAAATCCTGCATGGGTCCATCTCTCTGATTGTGCTCAGTTCTGCTATTTTTTTACAGAAGGTTTATAATTATTATCTGTCAGAGCTACAATTCTTTAAAACAGCTTATTTAAATATTCAATACCAGTAACTAATTCACTCTTAATATATACAATGTATTATACAATATCTCACAAAAGTGAATACACCCCTCACATTTTTAAAATATTTTATTATATCTTTTCATGTGATAACACTGAACAAATGACACATTGCTACAATGCACAGTAGTGAGTGTACAGCTTGTATAACAGTGTAAATTTGCTATCTAGGGATGAGCCGAACACCCCCCCCGGTTCAGTTCGCATCCAGAACATGCGAACGGACCGAAAGTTTGCGCGAACTTTCGAACACAATTAAAGTCTATGGGACTTGAACGTGGGAAATCTAAAGTGTGAATTTTAAAGGCTAATATACAAGTTATTGTCCTAAAAAGGGTTTGGGGACCCGGGTCCTGCCCCAGGGGACATGTATCAATGCAAATGAAAGTTTTAAAAATGGCTGTTTTTTCGGGAGCAGTGATTTTAATGATGCTTAAAGTGAAAAAAAAAGGTGAAATATTCCTTTAAATATTGTACCTGGGGGGTGTCTATAGTATGCCTGTAAAGTAGTGCGTGTATCCTGTGTTTAGAACAGTCCCTGCTCAAAATGACATTTCTAAAGGAATAAAAGTCATTTAAAGCTGCTTGCGGCTGTAATGTAATGTTGGGTCCCGGCAATATGGATGAAAATTATTGAGAAAAATGGCATGGGTAACCCCCCTGCCCATTACCAGGCCCTTAGGGTCTTGTATGGATATTAAGGGGAACCCCACACCCAAATTAAAAAAAGAAAAGGCGTGGGGCCCCCAGGCCCTATACACTCTGAACAGCAGTATACAGGCGGTCCAAACAAGATAGGGACTGTAGGTTTGTTCTTAAATTGAATCTGTTTGTAATTTGGAACAGGTACATTTTTTATTTTTAAGCTTTTTGGATAAAAAAGGGTTATCATTACCCCTGTAACATTTGTTTTGCTGTCTGTGCCCCTGTTCAGAAGATTTCACCTCACTTTCTGTCCAAATGACAATTGGATTTTGAAAATTTGGGGTTTTTAGGGAAACAATGATTGGTGATAATAAAGCATCGGTGGAGACACCTTTTTCCCATATTAACTCTTACAGGAGAGAATTTCCCTTCCTAGGGGTATTATTCCTCTCACTTCCTGTTGTCTCCCTCCGTTTGTAAGTAGGAGTTTTTTGTAAGTCGGATGTTTGAAAGTAGGGGACCGCCTGTATATACTGCCCTTTATACTCTGCAAAAATTTGGGCCTTAGGTGTTGGTGGTACCAGAACACTGTAAGCCCTCACAATTACTATTTGTGGATGCTGAAACAGGCACTGCTGTGAAATATTATATCAAGAATTGTAATTACATGCCCCTGTTGAACAGGGTCCGAAAAATTGGGCCTTGGTGGTGGTGTGGTGGTGTTGCCACAACACTGTAAGCCCTCACAGTTACTCTTGGTGGGCGCTGGAATGGGCCCTGCTGTGAAATATTATATCAAGAATTGTAATTACATGCCCTTGTTGAGCAGGATCAGAAAAATTGGGCCTTTGGTGGTGGTGTGGTGGTGTTACCGCAACACTGTAAGCCCTCACAGTTACTCTTGGTGGACACAGGAACAGGCCCTGCTGTGAGATATTAGATCAAAAATTTGAATGACATACCCCTGTTGAACAGGGTCAGAAAAATTGGGCCTTTGGTGGTGGTGTGGTGGTATTGCCACAATACTGTAAGCCCTCACAGTTACTCTTGGTGGGCGCAGGAACGGGCAGACAAATTGGGTCTTAGGCAGTGGTGGTAATGCCACAACACTGTAATGCCCCGTACACACGGTCGGACTTTGTTCGAACATTCCGACAACAAAATCCTAGGATTTTTTCCGACGGATGTTGGCTCAAATTTGTCTTGCATACACACGGTCACACAAAGTTGTCGGAAAATCCGATCAGTCTGAACGTGGTGATGTAAAACACGTACGTCGAGACTATAAACGGGGCAGTGGCCAATAGCTTTCATCTCTTTATTTATTCTGAGCATGCATGGCACTTTGTCCGTCGGATTTGTGCACACACGATCGGAATTTCCGACAACGGATTTTGTTGTCGGAAAATTTTATATCCTGCTCTCAAACTTTGTGTGTCGGAAAATCCGATGGAAAATGTCAGATGGAGCCCACACACGGTCGGAATTTCGGACAACACGCTCCGATCGGACATTTTCCATCGGAAAATACGACCGTGTGTACGGGGCATAACCCCTCACAGATTCTGTTGAGCGCAGGAACGAGCCCTGCTGTGAAATAGTAGATCAAAAATTGTAATTACGCGGCCCTGTTAAACAGGGACAGAAAAATTGGGCCTTAGGCGGTGGTAGTGGTGACACAACACTGTAAAGCCTCACAGATACTCTTGTTGAGCGCAGGAATGGACCCTGCTGCAAAATTGTAATTACATGCCCCTGTTAAACAGGGGCAGAAAAATTGGGCTTTAAGCTCTGGTGCTGGTGCCCAGAACCAAAAATGTTCTTAGAAGCTATCAACATGAACATTGAGGAGGAATAGGATAGTCACTCAGCATAACAGGATAGTCACTCAGCATCAGCATAGGCAGTCTTCAAGGGATCTCACATTCATAAAAAAATTAATTGGTTACATCAGCATCAGGTGCTTGGTAGCTGGTGATCCAAGACTGATTCATTTTAATGAAGGTGAGCCAATCACCCGAGTCTGTGGACAGCGCACTCTGATTGGTTACAAAGCCTCCAGCAGCACTGAATCTGCATTCAGATATAACGCTAGATGCAGGACAGGCCAGTAACTTAATTGCATACTGTGCAAGCTCTGGCCAGTGATCCATCCTCAAGACCCAGTAACCCAGTGGATTTTCGGTTGGAAAGGTCTCCAAGTCTGATCTTGCCCCCTGCACCATGTAAATCAGACACTGGCGATGGTTGCTGGAACAGATCATACCTTGGGGCTGCGGACTAAAAAATTGTCTGAACGCATCGGTCAGATGGCCACCTTCTCCACAGCTCCTTCTGTGACTGACTGAAGCCTCAGCAACACATTGTCCAGGAGTACCAGGAAATTGCAACCCCCCAGGCTCTGGAAACACATTGCACAAACCTTTCTGCAAGGCCTCCAGAAGATTTTTCATCCTTTGCTCCCTCTGCGAAGGCTGGCTAAGTTCCGCAACCTTACCCTTGTAATGTGGATCAAGAAGGGTTGCCAGCCAGTACTGATCCCTCTCCTTGATACCACAAATCCGAGTGTCCTTTCGCAGGCTTTGCAGGATCAGGGATGCCATGCAGTGGTTTGTTGAGGCATTCGGTCCGGAGTCCTCTGGGTCACTAAAGTAGACATGATCCGCAGCCACCTCCTCCCAGCCACGTACAAGTCCATGGGTTTCTGGGGACTGGAAACAATCCCTTGAAGACTAAAACAAAAGGTAGAAACCTTGCGAGCCACAATAATCCAATGCTCAGTGTGCAGACAGTTAAAGAATACTACTAGTAGAGATAAATATCTAGCAGCAAACGCAGTTCACGTACTCATAACCGTGCAGAGAATATAAATTAAAAAATTGCACTGCGCTTGATTATATACCATAAGGGGTAATACCCAAAATCACTTGAAAAATAAAAAATAAAGCATCAAGAACATATTTATACACACTACTTCTCACTGGCAATGTGCATACAATATACATATATATGAACAATTTTAAGTGCAATGTGCATACATGTAACTATAATAGTGTTAAAACATATATACTTGTGCATATACTGAATATCAAAATCCAGTGACAAACTGAAAACATGCAATAACTCATATAAAGTGCAACATGCAAGTATCTGTTTAAATATTAAATCAAATTGTATATAAGTGCACAGTGCGTCTTAAAACACAATTGATGAGATCTCTATTGGTGAAGTCCTTATATTAGTGTCCAAAATAACCAAATTAAATGTGCATCCGTATCCGTAGAAACCAATAATTGTCCAAATCCTCCAGTGTGCTAAATTCCAGTGTCACAGACAACCGTGATGTGCCTCAGTGCCCCCCCAAAGTGATTGTGCTCACCTTAGAGCGTGTGACACAGTGATTAACTTGTGTCAAATCACGCTGTGTAGCCACCCCTTGGGCTATGCATGGTAAGCTAGATACGATCTCCACTTTAGGTCAATGAGGCTCCATAGACATCCTTCACTCTCCCTCCGGCCAGAAGGGTGGCTGGTGCAGAGCAGCTCCCAGCAGGGTGCGTCCCTGTTCATTGTTTCAGGGGAGAATCAGGTCCGAATTCTTGCCTGAATTCTGTCTTGAAACTGAGCCAAAGACACAGAACCCTTCTGCTGTGCGCTCTGTTGCTGCCCTGGTTAACCATCTCTATTGAGAGCCAGTCACACTCTCCTGTCATGCGAATTGGATGCAGAGAAACCTGCATCCAGTTCACACAAGTGTGAACCCAGCCCAAAACTGAACCAGCTTAAATTACTGATCTAGCTGAAACTTGGATCTCCCATTCATTTACCCCAGGCAGACATGGTCCTTTGCACTCATTGACCATGCTGCTCTTAGCGTCCTCCTATTTATAGCAACATAGCAATCTTTTTTTTTTAATGATAAAGTGGACCTAAACATAAGAGAACATCTAGAAATGTAAGTACCCTAAAAAATGTATGTTTTGTGTTGAATTCTTGCTAAAAGATGTCAGAACACTTCCTGGTATGTGAGAGTGCCTAGGCACATCTGTGCTTTCAGTTTAATAACTGTATATTTGTAGAGTAAGATCTGAGGTTTTCTCCAACTGATTGTCTTAAGAGGTTTGGAGTAAGATTTGGTGATGTTTCTACTGTGCTGCTCCTTGCTGGAGGCCTAATATGAGAAAGCAAAGCATTGCTCCTACTAATATAGTCATCTTCACATAGAGACACAATACAGAACAAGGCAAGTTAAAGGAGAAGTATGGGTTTGCCTTTTTTTCCCTAATCATACTTACCTAGGTGGATGCAGCATGAGTCTGATGCTGCATCTGTCCCCCGCCGCCTCTGCACTGAGAACCGAGCCAGCGAACACAGCCAATGGCTCGGTTCTCTTGGCTCTCCTGCTCTGCTTCTCCTTGCTCACTGGAGCGCTGAGCTGTGGAGGGGCGGGGAGCAGCTGTCTCAGAGTCTCAGTGGCTCGATGAGAGAATCTGACTTCTGAAGTCGGGATGATGCGGTGCCTGGATTGAACTTGGTGACGTCAGCAGAGAGCGGATTTCAGTCTGCTCTCTGCTGAAAAGGGGTCACAGGAGTGCAAAATGAATTACACTCCTGTGACCCTTAGGAGAAGCCCAGCCAAACGAGCCCAGGTTGGACTTCTACTTTAAGTCAGAAATGGGGGAAACATCAGGTGCAAGGAGACCACAGGCATTACTGGTAAGTAGTCATTTGGGCACTGCCTGATATTTTTTTAACACAGCGCCCAGAGTTAATTTTCTCCAAAACTTTGGCAATGATCATACAAGGAAATTATTTGCATTTTATAAGGAGATTGGCATCATGCAAACATTTTGTACCATAGATCAAAGTCATAAGTCACGGCCTCTTTTATCTGTCTTACCACTGGAGTCTTATGCCGCGTACACAGGATCGGATTTTCCGACTGGAAATGTTGGATGTGAGCTTGATGGCTGAAAGTCCGACCGTGTGTATGCTCCATCGAACATTTGTTGGCAGGCTTTCCGCAAACAAATGTTGGCTAGCAGGTTCTCAAATTTTTCACCAACAAAACTTTGTTGTCGGACTTTCCAATCGTGTGTACACAAGTCTGTCGCACAAAAGTTCACGCATGCTCAGAATCAAGTACGAGCCGGAAGCGCTCGATCTTGTAAAACTAGCGTTCGTAATTGAGATATCACATTCATGACGCGGCAAATTATGAAATCTCTCAATGCAGCACATTCTCTTCTTCTTTATAATGCTATAATAATGAAGTTGCTTTGCTGCTGATATTCACAGAGTTCTGACAAACATATTTTTTTTTATTTCTAGTGATCTCCAGAATAATCTTTTTTTTTTGTTGTTTTTTTTTCGTGATCTCAAGAATATTTTTTTTTTTTTTTTTTCTAGTGATCTCCATATTTTTTTTTGTTGTTGTTGTTTTTCTCGTGATCTCCAGAATAATCTTTTTTTTTTTTCTAGTGATTTCAATAATTTGTTTTTTCGTTTTGTGTGTCAAGTTACCACAACACCATTATTATCTTGTATTTTTTAACCTCAAGGATACAACTATGTTGGTGTCCCTTGTTAATCTGACATTGTATTTTTGAAATGTACCTGCCTACTCACAAACAAACTGTCCTTTTTGAAGTAAAACAAATAGCCAAGTATTTGTCAAAACAAAAATTAAAAAAGAGGAAGGCAACGCTGGAGAAACAGTTGGAATTGGTGAAGCCTTTGTATCCCAGGGCAGACATCAATTATTTGCCTGTCAAAATTGGTAACCTGAGGAGTCCATTTAATAGGGAGCACAATATGGTCCAGGACTCCAAGAAATCGGAAGCAGCAGCAGATGACATATATGTCCCGAGGCTGTGGTCTTACAACAGCCTGCGTTTTTTGCCAGACCACACCAAACCCAGGCCATCACTCTCAACACTTCCTTCCGCGCTTCCTTCCATGCTGCTGTGGCGGGTGGGTGGCTGTGGTGTTGGTGGTGTTGGTGGAGGTGGGGGAGGAGCATGGTCCAACACACAGAGGTGTGTTTGAGGTGTGAGTTTGCCCCTCGTCTCCTTGTTTAGGGCCTTGAGAATAATCTCTTCGTATATAGTGCGTTGGGCCTCCTCCATCTTTTCTAATTTGCTGGCAGTGACGCATCCAAATGCCTCGTGTGCACCAGGGGTCGTGGTAATTGCCGAAGTAGCCTGTTTTAGGAAAGCAGCCACGGACTCCTCCAGGTTCATTGCCTTCCTGGTCCTTTTGGTTAGAGGGCGGAGGGGAGGAACCTGGGATTCGGTCACACTGCTTGCCATGGCCTCCTCCTGGCTGAGACTTTCCTGCGTATGAATAAGGTACATAATTTTAGGTTTTTGATCATCAAACACACACAATTTTGAGCCTATGACTATTGCAAATTGAATGTTAACAAATAGAAAAGACTATCATTCTGACCCCAGCATTTTTCATTCTTGTCCCAATCATTTTTGGCTACTACTGTCTATTGATATGTAAACTACTTTGTTAAATCAGAAATTTGTGATCAATAACATCTAGTTAACATCATTCAATTTTTGACAAGAAATATCTTCAACAATACTATACCTGGGTCAAGCTGGGCTCCTCCACATCTTCTTCCTGGGTGGAAGGCCTAGGTTGGACCTCAGGAGCCTCAGCTGATGTGGAAGGAAGTGTTGAGAGTGATGGCCTGGGTTCTGTCTGGTCGGACAAAAAATGCAGGCTGTGGTAGTACCACTGCCTGGGGACATCTGCTGCTGCTCCTGATCTCAGGGAATCCTGGACCTTCTCCCTATTATATGTGCTCCTCAGGCTACCAATTTTGGTCTTCAAATAGTTGATGTCTGCCATGGGATACACAGGCTTCACCAATTCCAACATTTATCCAGCGCTGCCTTCCTCTTTTGCTTGTTCGTATAGTCCATGCATTGGAATTGCCAGAGACATGGCAGTTCCCTGTATTTGTCTATAAAGTGGCTTATTTAAAAAAGAAAAACCACTTTGCACTACAAGTGCAATGCAAGTGCACTTGAAAGTGCACATGTAGGGCAAAGTGGATTGCCCTTTCTGAAATAAGGCCCAGTGTGTCAACATGTGCTAGCTCCCATCATGGGGGATCAACGGACGTGTTTCGGGGGTTCAACCCCTTCCTCTCACCTACTTTAGTTTGGAGGAAGGAGGTGCACCCACAAAACGCGTACATTGATATCCCATGATGGCAGATAGCACATGTTGACACATTGTGTGTTTTGTGGCTTTAGCAAAATAGATGTAGGGAAAATACATACATTTTAGGCATGGGATCATGAGGGAAATCCAAATTTTGAGTCCCAATTTGTGTGCATCTTCAAAATCTGGCTTTTACAGGGGTGAGATCACCCCATATGATGAAGGCAAAATCAACACAGTTTTGACATACTAATGTCTTATATGGTCTTCACTTTAGCAAATTTGAACTTTGTAAGTTCCTGAGTTGGGGATGTGTATGTTATGTTTTTAAACATGCCTGTTTAGCCCCAAAAAAGGCAAATTTATGTCAAACATACATGTTATACACCAAGATGTTGGTTTGTTCCAAAATGTTTTATACTCAACGATGTGTGGCTTCTTCTTTCAATGCTCAATACCAGTTTATTTTTTAAGTTGGTGTAGTTACAGTGACAATGGGGGTTATTTACTAAAGGCAAATCCACTTTGCACTACAAGTGCACTTTCAAGTGCACTTGCGGTGCACTTGCAGTGCAAAGTGGATTTGCCTTTAGTAAATAACCCCCACTGTGCTGTAAAATTTGCCAAAATCAGGCCATTTTAGGGACTCTAAGCAATTAATTCATCGAGTTGAAAAAGATGATTATTTTTATCATTAATGCATTACATACATTACCAACAATAACATTGTGTGTGTGTGTGTGTGTGGCAGACCCACAGCACAACATAATAGTTAGCTGAAGAAGAGAGTCACCTCATGTATCAAATAAGTTACATTTGCACTATTGAAGAAAATGGCCAAAAATAAAAGGCTATTTGAGAGCTTAGGAGATAGATAAGAAACACAAACAGAAATTCAAATGAAATATGAGTTTAGTTTTTCAAAAAAAAAATATTAAGCAGATTCCAGATTTTCTTGTAAATCAATTGCCCCTCTACCCACGAAGCACTCGACATAGTTTTGCCGTACTTCGCGGATGCAAGCCAGGATGCCCACTTTCAAGCGCCGTCATTATTTGATCCGGTGAAAAGTCAGCCTCAGTCGCAACTGAGGCCAGATAGTTGGCTGCATTCTTCCGAAGGAAATTGTGAAGAATACAGCAGCTCAAGATAATGTGGTTTCGTTTGTATTCGGCCATGTTGATGGCCGTAAGGAAAAGCCGGAACTGGCTGGCCATTATGCCAAAGGTATTCTCGACCACTCTTCTGGCATGGGCCAGCTGGTAATTAAAAAACCTCTGCTCCGGGGTCAGGGTCCTCATTGGGAATGGCCTCATCAGATGTTCCCCCAGCACAAGGGCCTCGTCTGCCACAAAAACGAACTTGAGGCCCGTAACGTTATCCTCTGGAGGTGGCAACCCCAAGGTGCCATTTTGGAGACGCCGGTAAAATTCCACCTGGGCGATCACTCCTCCATCAGAAATATGGCCATTCTTCCCTACGTCCAGATATAGGAACTCATAATTCGGCGTCACCACCGCCAACATCACAATACTACTGAACCCCTTATAATTGAAGTAGTATGACCCCGAGTTGGGTGGTGGGATGATCCGGACATGCTTCCCATCGATCACACCACCGCAATTGGGAAAATCCCACTGCTGGTGGAATTGGGAGGCCACTGTCTGCCATTCCTGTGGGTTGGAAGGAAACTGTGGAGTC
Source organism: Lithobates clamitans (assembly GCA_037952925.1). Taxonomy (NCBI): domain Eukaryota; kingdom Metazoa; phylum Chordata; class Amphibia; order Anura; family Ranidae; genus Lithobates; species Lithobates clamitans. Next base: position 36,949 of record JBBGZY010000037.1, read on the forward strand.
AAACAAGAAAAAAAAATGAGTACTTTTGCACATAACATTGCAAGCAGATTAGACACAAACATTCTTGGCCAACATAAATATAACATTTATTGAAATGAGTATTTAAAGACAAAAGTATAAGGTCCACTTATCAGATTCCTCACCCCCTCTGATGGCCCATTATAAAAATTTTAGGGTGGGGGGAGATGTTTTGGACAGGTAACCTTCTCCGCTTCATTGAGAGCTGACTGCATAAATAATGTATGTTACTTTGGCAAGCCCCTCCTTACTTACACTTTTGTCAGCCCACTGGACAGAAGAAGTGTCATAATCCAAAAATATGAATACAAACAAACTGTACAAATTGAAGCACATTTTTACATTCTACAATTACCTATCAAGATAATAGGAGAACAAAACTTTAAACAGTACAATTTGAAAGTATTCAGGCAATCACTTGCACTACATGCTTTGGTGAATTTGTCCATAAATATGACCACAAAAGAGGTAGGTATAGTGTGTATGGGTTTGGCAAGTCACCAGATAGAATATCGGTATCATTTGACTTAGCGGTTGGGGGGGTGGGAGGGTTCCAAATGAGTTTTGCCCCCCCAAAAAAAGCCTCTTGCACTCTGCCTGAATTTAAGGACAACAATAACATTTGGACACATTTTAGGGAGTGTTTAGGGTAAGCACTACACTGGAGCTGACAAAATACATTGTTGAGTGACTAGGCTAGGTGTGTATGGGCCCAGGATAGCATGCTGGGGAGGTTAGTGAAGGCAAATATGCATGAAGGACAAAAAAGGAGCATTAAAAGCTTCCAGCATGCATGAGGACAAAGAGGACATTCACTGCATATTACAATCATGGTAATTATGGAATGATGAAATGAATACAATACATTAGCAAACATTAAATATATAGAATGTGATGTTAAGGGATAAAACTTACCTTAATATAGTCCTTCGGCAGGACCTGAATGATGGCAGAACAGGTCTCTAGAATAATGATTCCCAGAGCCTGGATGGAGATCCCAGTCGTGAACTTCAGGTCCTGGAGACTTCTCCCTGTCGCCAAGTACCAAAAGGTGGTGACGAGCCTTTGCTCGGGAGTGATGGCTTGCCGCATGCAGGTGTCCTGCTTTGTAATACAAGGGGTCAGCAAAGCCAAGAGAAGGTGAAAGACGGGTCCGTCATCAGAAGATAATTCCTGAAATCATCAGGATTATTCTCATGGAGCTCCTGCAACAAAGGTATATGACAGAATTGGTCACGATTAAGCAACCAATTCTTGGTCCAAGATCTCCTCCTTCCCCTGTTCATGGACTGGACTTGGGTCAAAGCAATGGCTCCAACACCAAGCCCAACAACAGCACAAACTCTATGATGAGTACGTAACTGCAGCATGGCTAATAAATGAATGGCTGCTCAGAACGAACTGACAGAACGAACTGAAAATCAGAAAGGACCTGACAAGAACAAGCTGAAAATCAGAAACGACCGGACAAGACAAGCAAGCACTGAAGAATAGATATGAACCGACAAGCACAACCTGAGAAGCAGAAAGGAACTGAAAAGCGCGAATCGTCTCTCACCAAACTTCTACTAACACGAGATAAACACGAGATTAGCAGAAGGAGCCCAAAGGGTGGCGCACTGGCTATTTAACTTCCTTTTTATCAACCTTCGAACGTCTTGTACGTCACTACGTTCATAATTGTTGGCCAACTTTTGTGTGACCGTGTGTATGAAAGACAAGTTGGAGCCAACACCCTTCGAACAAAAATCCACGGTTTTGTTGTCGGAAAGTCCGATCCTGTGTACGGGGCATTAGAGTATCAACATGTGACTTTACATTCCAGTAAAAACTCAACTCTGAAATATCAGTTTATATGATGGTGTCAGATAGTTATATAAAAGCGGTGTGTTGAAAATAAATATCTACTTGTACATGGCTGTAGGTTTTTTGCTATTAATCATCATTTTGATATAAATAGGTGTGCCTGTTTTGCCAAACCAATTTGCTGCTGTAATTGTATCAGAAAATAAATGACTCTATTTGTACCTTGGAGAGATTAATTGCACTGTACTGTCTATCATTAATTTAACAAAACAGATGTGTGCTAAAGGATCTGCAGTCTATAATGTAAACAAAAGACGTAACAGCATTCCCAAGGGGCTTGAAAGAAATTGCACATTTAAGGAAGATACATGTATACACATGGTCCTCAGGCTGGTTCTGGACCTCCTCCTGGGAAATCACAGGGCTCGGATTGACCTCTGTTTTTCGGATACTTTTAGTAGGTGATAAAAGCATTTGTCAGCTCTTATTCGCAAGATGCAGGAGATGGAATTGGTTTCTGGGTGTTTGGTGGGCCTTGTGTGTCAGGACCTATCTCTAGAGCTTTCAGCAACCTGATAATTGCCAATCACAGCAAGAAATTCTGTTGTCAAAACAAACATTTAAAGGTAAACTTAATTTAAGATAAAAAGCATAATTACATGATAATACATGATATCAAGTTATGTATCCTGTGTATTTTAATTAAAAATATGACCTGAGAATTGCTCATGATGAAGGCTGGAAAAACAGTTCAATACAGATGTATGCTATTTGGGTGGGTATTATGTGGATGTGAGCATGTCCACTACTGGTTGGAATTCTATTGTCTGTACCAGTTTGTTGTACTTATCAAAAAGCAAGTTTATCTTTCTGTTGCAGGCCCAATAGAAACATTACTCTTTCCCCGGGAGAGCATATGAAAACACAAAACTGTTGTATAAATAATGGATAAAGCCTCCATCCCTGAGTCCAAATCTTACCTGGTAATCCAACTTTATGATTTAGTCTCTGAGGCCTTTTTTTATATATGAGGTGACTGATGCTAAAAGCTCTCGCTCTGTTTCATTCTGTCTGTCATGAGAGACTGATGTTGTGTGAAAAGGCTGACTGCTGACAGAACACTAAAAACATATAAGCGCTTCTTGTTTGGTTTAGGTAATCTATTAGGGGACATCCTGTTAGCCTGGCCATACATGATTCATTTTATTTGTTCAACCAATGATTAAAAAAAAATGAGCCGATTCCCCAATCCACACATTCGAGGTGGATGTGGGAATCCTTCCCACTGTGGTACTGTATTCTGACAGCAGGAAGCCTGCCCCACCATTAGAATACATTGATCAGTGTTGCTGGCTATGGCCTGTGGCACTGAAAGTTTGGGAAAAACAGGACAGGCTGGTTGTACGCAAGTTGATTGATAGAATGACTTGTGTACAACGAGCCAGTCCATACTAATTTTGATCCATGTATGGTTGGCTTTAGTCAGGAATGGACTGGGGTTTAATTAATGGCTTGGACAAACAGATGTTCTGTTTTATGCTATCAGTTTGCTGTACAAAGCCTACTGCAAAGATGCTATGTTTGCTTACTGCTAAATAAAAGTGCAGATAAAAGGGAATTTTGCGAGCCACAATGGTATATTGCTTCAAATGTGGAAATCACCTAGCTGCCCGCGCAGAACACGTTTCATATGCCGTGCATTACAGTGTATACAAAAGATACACTGCGCTAAGGTGAAAATTTCAATCTGGAGATCATTAATGCATATGAGGTATACTGAAAATATCGCATAAGCGGCTTATCCAGCCACAGCAAGGCACAAAGGATATATGTATTAAAAAAAATAAATAAATAAATAAAAATGTTTAAAAGTGATTATAAGGTGCAATGTGTAAATAATATACTAGATGTATACCATTAGAATAAGAGTAGCAATGACTAAACTACTAACTGTATATATAATGAATGAAAAATTATTTATATAATCTGAAATTTACCGTGTAAAAAATATATAAATAATATCACAGTGATAAGTGCAAAAAACACAACCAAGTGCCAAGTGCCATACAATGAGTGTGAATATCAAATCCAAAATGGGATACGTGGTTATTAAAGTCCAATTTATGAAAGAAATGCACATAAAGTCCATAAAAACAGTTCATAAAAAATCCAACGTGCGTGCATTAATCTTAGTGCTCAGAATTCCATGCTCAAGTGCCATCCAGTGACCCCCTGGGGACAGCCGCTCACCTCAAAGGGGGATACATAATAGATCCCACCTCACTCACAAAAATGACCAAGAGATATTGTGGCCGCCTGTGGAAAATCACAACTAACCGCAGAGTCATTCAATGCACTCTCAGTTAAATCAAACAGATGTATGTGAAAGGTTGTTGTAATTTACCCTAATATTGAGAGAGGGATGGTATAATAGAGCCAAAAAGAGCCCCGTGTAGTCCTTCAATGGGGAACGTAATGTGAGCACAGCCTCCAAATCTTCCCCCTATAAAAATGAGATGTATCAAAGTGATGTTTTGGGCTTACGTCCAGTTCACAGACACTTCCAAGTCACAAAAAACATTAAAGATAGAAACAGCTGGAAGTAAGCAAAAAGGGGGGGGGGGTGGGTGGGTGGAGGGAACGAAAAAAGTGGGATGGGGACAAAAAAAGTGGGATGAGGGGTTAGGGAGATCCAGTGAATGGGGGAGGCCATCACTATACCTGTGTGCTTGTCCTGTCCACACACCGTTCTCCCTGGCAGTGCCTGCTGTATGCACTGACCCATGGATCTAAATATGGCGCCGGATGCCCCCACATGCGCACCGCATCACTGCCGCTGCAAATGCATGGGACAGGACCAATGGGACCAACAGTCTAAACAGTTGTTGGTGTATGTGGCCCCTTGTTCATTCAATAGGGCCTCAATATCAACCTGATCTATCAAGTTTCTGTTTTCCTGTTCCTCTAATAACGAGATTAGGTCATCCAGGTTTTCCCATAATGTTGGTTGACTTGATTGGGTGCGTTTAGCATATAAACTTTGAAGGATCAATTTTCTAGCGAATAGTTGCAAATCCTTTATAATCTCAAATGTGTCCACATCCGAGTCTTAAAAAAATGGTTAGTCCTTTACACAGAAGTTGAGTCTCATTAGCAGACAATCTGTAGTCTGACAAATTGATGACACTCAGATGGTCCTCTCTGGTCATCCCTTTCCTAATAGTGTTAACTGTTGTTATTGATTCTGGAAGTGTGTTTGCCTTGCCCAGAGGGGCCACCACGTGCGCTACCTGACTTTTGTGTATGATCAGATCCCATCACCAAAGAAGTAGACTGTGTAGAAACCGTGGATTTCATAATGTTTTTTTTGTATTTTTTGGCTCCTGTTCCCAGGGAGTGCCACTTGGGTTTCTGAGGTGTCTTTTGTTCCTGTGGCGTCTGTGAAAATGAAGAGGATAGGGAATTAGGGGATGAATTAGAACTTTTGCCACTGTTATATGTCCTAAAGTTATTATTTCTTTGCTGTCGTATCTGTGTATTTTTCTGCTGCCAACAATAAGCTTTGCCCTCCCGAAATGCCATTTTGTCCCACTAAAACCTTCTTTCTTTTGTTGTTATAATCTCTCTGACTACTTGATCTACATGAGTCTTGGTACTTTCTTCCTGCTCTTTGAAGTTTGGGAGTTCCTTAACCACTTGACAACTGGGCACTTAACCTCCCTGGCGGTATTCCCGAGTGTGGCTCAGGGTTAAAATTCAGGACCATTAGCGGTAACCCCGAGCCACACTCGGGATTGCATCGCAGGATCCTGGTGCCTCCTTACTTACCTTGTCCCCGGGATCCTGCGATGTCCCCCGCAGTGTCCGAGGGCAGGCCCGGATTTACTTCCTTTGCCGCCCCAAGGCCGGATCCTTCAATGCCGCCCCCCCCCCACACACACACACACACACACACACACACACACACCACGTCCTTTATCGATGACTTCTACAATAGATCAATTAAAAACATATCTCCATACACGAGAACACTGAAAATAACTGGCTTTAATTGTACAGACTAAAAATACTTCAGGGTAAGCGCGCGGGGTAAGGATTTTTCGCAGGCAAATTTTCAAGGCAATGGCTGGTGTTAGTGCTTCAATCATCCCCGCCACCATGGTTGTTATGGTGTCAGGATGATTGAAACACATTATTCCTATCATTACATTGTAATATAAACTGAAATAGTTCAACTCACCATAATGCAGAATCATTGGGAGCCCTGAGCGTGTCACTTGCCACCATCTCTTGTCACTTGCCACACTGCCTGCCACCAGATGGGGATGTCACTTGCCACGCTGCCTGCCACCAGATGGAGATGTCACTTGCCACGCTGCCTGCCACCAGATGGGGATGTCACTTGCCTCTATGCCTGCCACCAGATGGGGATGTCACTTGCCACGCTGCCTGCCACCAGATGGGGATGTCACTTGCCACGCTGCCTGCCACCAGATGGAGATGTCACTTGCCACGCTGCCTGCCACCAGATGGGGATGTCACTTGCCACCATGCCTGCCACCAGATGGGGATGTCACTTGCCACGCTGCCTGCCACCAGATGGGGATGTCACTTGCCACTCTGCCTGCCACCACATGGGGATGTCACTTGCCACCATGCCTGCCACCACATGGGGATGTCACTTGCCACCACATGGGGATGTCCCTTGCCACCAGATGGGGATGTCACTTGCCACCACATGGGGATGTCACTTGCCACCAGATGGGGATGTCCCTTGCCACCAGATGGGGATGTCCCTTGCCACCAGATGGGGATGTCACTTGCCACCAGATGGGGATGTCACTTGCCACCAGATGGGGATGTCCCTTGCCACCAGATGGGGATGTCACTTGCCACCACATGGGGATGTCACTTGCCATCACATGGGGATGTCACTTGCCACCACATGGGGATGTCACTTGCCATCACATGGGGATGTCACTTGCCACCAGATGGGGATGTCCCTTGCCACCAGATGGGGATGTCACTTGCCACCAGATGGGGATGTCCCTTGCCACCAGATGGGGATGTCACTTGCCACCAGATGGGGATGTCACTTGCCACCACATGGGGATGTCACTTGCCATCACATGGGGATGTCACTTGCCACCACATGGGGATGTCCCTTGTCATGCTGCCTGCCATCAGAAGGAGGGCGGAACAGCGGTGCGGGCAATGAGAGATGTCATCTCTCTCCCACGCCGCCGCACCGCTGACACTACAAGCTACTCTCAAAATTTTTAAAAATGGCGCCGAGCGGCGCAATCACGCTACTGCGCATGCGCCGCCCGGCCGAGCGCTTACGAGTTTTCCCGAGCCCGGCCGGCTTCGGAACGGCGCATGCGCAGTTGCGTGGTCGGCTCGCGGCCATCTTTTCTATGGGCACTGGTGCCCATAATAGACATTAATGGCCAGCACGAAAGGGGGGGCGGCCGCGAAGTTGCTGCAGGAGCGGCGCCGCCCCTACACCACTGCCGCCCCGAGGCCTGGCCTCGGTGGCCTTGTGGTAAATCCGGCCCTGTCCGAGGGCTTCGTCCTCCTCCGAAGCCTCTCCGTGCCAGGCTCCGTTCCCTGCGAGCGTCGCGACGCACGGGGGTGGAGCCTGGCGGCAAATTCAAAAAAATGTAAAAAGCATAACACATACAGTACTGTAATCTTACAGATTACAGTACTGTATGAAATCATTTCACATCCCATTTGTCCCCAGTGCTCTGGCCCTTGCCCTGCATGCAGTTTTATATTATATATACTGTTCTTTCTGCCTGGAAACTGGAGATTGTCCATAGCAACCAAAAAGTGTCCCTTTACGTCAAAAATGGCTTTAGACCAGCTAGAAAACAGCAATAGTAAATTAGAACACTTGCAGAATTGAGCGATAGTGAATCGTGTGGAAATTTATTTTATTACTATTTATTTTTATTTTTTTTAATTATTTTTTTTTTTTATTATATTATAATTTATGTTTTTGTGTTTCAAACTTTATCCTACCCGGGATATCTACTAGACTCTTGTTTGGACAGATTTAAGTGTGTTATTGTTAAGAATTACAGACTTACAATATAAAACGCCAAATTTCCATGCAAAATAATTGTACCGCTTTCAGCACCTAAAATCAGAAAGAATCATACCGCCAGGGAGGTTAAACCCCCTTCCTAACCAGACCAATTTTCAGCTTTTGGTGCTCTCACATTTTGAATGACAATTACTCAGTCATGCAACACTGTATCTATGTGAAATTTTTGTCCTTTTTTTCACATAAATAGAGCTTTCTTTTGGTGGTATTTAATCACTGCTGGGTTCTCTATTTTTTGCGCTATAAAAGAAAAAAGACCGAAAAATCTGTAAAAAAATACATTTTTCTTCATTTCTGTTATAATATTTTGCAAATTATTAATTTTTCTTCATATATTTGGGCCAAAATTTATACCGCTACATATCTTTGGTAAAAATAACCCAAATCGGTGTATATTATTTGGTCTTTGTGAAAGTTATAGAGTCCAAAAGCTATGGTGCGAATATCTGAAAATTGATCACACCTGAAATACTGACGGCCTATCTAATTTCTTGAGACCCTAACATGCCAGAAAAGTACAAACACCCCCCAAATGACCACTTTTTGGAAAGAAGACATTCCAAGGTATTTAGAAAGATGCATGGTGAGTTTTTTGAAGTTGTCATTTTTTCCCACAATTCTTTGCAAAATCAAGGTTTTTTTTTTACTTTTTTTTTCCACAAAATTGTCATATTAGCAGGTTACACACCACATATGCATACCACAAATTACACTCCAAAACGCATTCTGCTATTACTCCCGAGTAAGGCGATACCACATGTGTGAGACTTTTACACAGCGTGGCCACATACAGAGGCCCAACATGCAGGGGAGCACCTTCAGGCGTTCTGGAGTGCCCAGGCCAATTCTGACATTTCTCTCCTACATGTAAAAATCATCATTTATTAGCTTGAAAATTACATAGAACCTCAAAACATTATATATGTTTTTCTAGCAAAGACCCTAGAGAATATAATGGCGGTCGTTGCAACTTTTTATCTCGCACGGTATTTGTGCAGCAATTTTTTTAATGCGTTTTTTTTGGAAAAAAAACTGTTTTGTGCTTTACAAAAACCAAAACAGTAAAGTTAGCCCAATGTTTTTGCATAATGTGAAAGATGAATTTACGCCGAGTAAATAGATACCCAACATTTCACCTTTCAAAATTGCACGCGCTTGTGGAATGGCGCCAAAACTTTGCTACTCAAAAATACCCATAGGCGATGCTTTAAAATTTTTTACTGGTTACATGTTTTGAGTTACAGAGGAGGTCTAGGGCCAAAATTATTGCTCTCGCTCTACCGATTGCAGCGATATCTCACGTGTGGTTTGAACACCGTTTTCATATGTGGGCGGGACTTACGTATGCGTTCGCTTCTGCATGCGAGCACATGGGACAGGGGCGCTTTAAATTTTTTTTTTTTTTTATTGTTCATTTTACTTTATTTATTTTAGTTTGATGCTTTTTTTCCCCAAAAAATTTTTTTTGATCACTTTTATTCCTATTACAAGGAATGTAAACATCCCTTGTAATAGAAATATGGCATGACAGGTCCTCTTTACAGTGAGATATGGGGTCGATAAGACCCCACATCTCACCTCTAGGCTGGGAAGCCTGAAATTAAAAAAAAAAAAAAAAAAAAAGATCCAGGCTTCGATCGTAGCGGTGAGTCGGTAGAAGCGCGGGAGGGGGGGGACATCCCCTCTCACCTCCTGTAAGAACGATCAAGCAGTGGAACAGCCGCTATGATCATTCTTATGGTGTAGGGAATCGCCGGCTGAAAAAGCTGATATCTGAATGATGCCTGTAGCTGCAGGCATCATTCAGATATCCCCGCACAAAATCAAGGACGTTGTATGACAGCCGGCGGGCGGTAAGTGGTTAAAACGCATTTTTTTTTTTAAACACAAAGTTGTCCATTTATACAATATTTCTACCACATAACATGTACATACCAAAAATGACACCCCAAAATAGATTCTCCTACTCGTCCTGAGTACGGCGATACCACATGTGTGAGACTTCCACAGCCTGGCCACATACAGAGGCCGAGTACAGCCGAGTACAGCCGAGCGTGGCAGGGTATGGCTGGGTATAGCTGGGTATGGCGGGGTATGGCGGGGTATGGCTGGGTATGGCGGGGTATGGCTGGGTATGGCGGGGTATGGCGGAGTATGGCGGGGTATTGCGGAGTATGGCAGGGTATTGCGGAGTATGGCGGGGTATTGCGGAGTATGGCGGGGTATTGCGGAGTATGGTGGGGTATTGCGGGGTATGGCGGGGTATTGCGGGGTATGGCGGGGTATTGCGGGGTATGGCGGAGTATCTCGGAGTATGGCAGGGTATTGCGGAGTATGGCGGGGTATTGCGGAGTATGGCGGGGTATTGCGGGGAACTGTGGGGTAATGCGGGGCATTGCAGATTATTGCACAGCATTGCAGAGTAGTGGGGATGGCTGAGCATGGATGGATGGATGGCTGGATGTCTCTGCAGCGCTGTGGGCACTACACATCCAGCCCACAGCGCTGCAGCCATCCATCCATCCCCCTGTCCGCTCACAGTGTACCGATCGGTACACAGGAGGGGAGGAGAGGAACCGGCGTCATCAGATGACGCCGGTCTGTTTACATGTGATCGCGCCGTCATTTGACGGCGCGATCACATGGTAATTGGCCGTGATCAGCGGCCATTTACCGAGATCCGTGATGCGCCGGGTCCTCTGGACCCGGCGGTCACGGATGTGTTCGGGTGCACGCCCCAGGGGGCACGCAAGAGGGGAATTCTGGGAGGACGTCATAGTACGCCCTCCCAGAGTTAAGCAACCGCCCTGCAGCCGTCATTCGGCTATGGGTCGGTTGTTAAGTGGTTAAATGGTTCTAATTTGATGTACGGTAGATTGTGTCAATGTCCTTTTCTACCGAGGTAATTTGTTTTTGATACTCTTCTATTAGGCATTTCATCATTACCTTAGTACATTGTTGGACAATCGCCGGGTCCAATCACAGCAGGAGCGGTCGCTGGCGGTGCGCACATGTGCCCAGACCCTGTGCACGAAATTACATACAGGTACGTGATTTCGCACAGGAGGGCCACTCTGCCACAGTATATGCGTGGGGCAGTCCTTAAAGCGGAGTTCCAAACTAAAGTGGAACTTCCGCTCATTGGATTCCTTCCCCCCTCCAGTGCCACAATTGGCACCTTTCAGGGGAGAGGGGGGTGCAGATACCTGTATAATGCAGGTATCTGCACCCACTTCCGGGAATAGCTAGCTGCAGATAGCCGCAAATGCCCGCCCCCCCCATTGTGTTCTTGGAAACACACAGTTCCCACAACACAACAGGGACCAGTGAAGACGCGCAGTGCGACTTGCGCATGTGCAGTAGGGAACCTGGGCAGTGAAGCCGCAACACTTCACTTCCTGATTCCCTGACCGAAGATGGCGGTGGGGGCAGCTGAGAGACGAGCGATCGATCGGCTTTGGCTGCTGACATCGCATGACCCTGGGACAGGTAAGTGTCCATTTATTAAAAGTCAGCAGCTGCAGTATTTGTAGCTGCTGGCTTTTAATATTTTTTTTAAGGTAGAGCTCCTCTTTAAGAGGTTAAAGTCTATGGGCAGAAGTAGGATAGAAGTTGCCTTGAAGTAGTACAGGAGCCTTTTCTAAAGTCGGAATGGCTTCAGTAGTGCTAATTAATACAGCTCTCATTGACTAACATGGGATTTCACATGTCACGTGACTTGGGGTCTTACAAGTCGGATCCCAAGTTGCGGCAGTGTGAACCGAGCCTTAGTCCCTTACGTCAATTTGTTGCTAATTAATACGTAGTGTATGCAGTGTTGCCATCCCTGATGACTATTTTTACTGACAAAACATAAAAAAATTACTGACGGGCCACATGTTTTTACTAACAGCCTAAAATATGAGAGAAAGTTGTATTATAAACAAAGACAATCAATAATTAAAGCACATTCATTTTTTTTCCCCACAGGAGCCTGCAAAGCGTTGCACCTGTGCTCAGTCAGACTCAGACAGACACTGCCTCCAGATTTTCAGGTAGAGAGCTGGAGGAAGTGTCAAAGGACAATGAGTGCGCTGATCAGGGGGTGAGGGTTGGGGTGCTTAGCAACACGTTACACCCTAAACACGAGTGGTATACAATGTTCCTAAAGACAAACTTAGCCTTTAAAGAGTACAAACAATATGTAAACGTTAACAATGCACGTAACACGTAATCTGCCTGGCTTTACAATTATAAAGTCAATACAGAGTGACTCAAAGTGAGAGCATGTTTTAACCACTTAAGCCCCGGACTATATGTCTGGGCAAAGACCAGAGCACTTTTTGCGATTCGGCACTGCTTCGTTTTAACTGACAATTGCACGGTCGTGCGACATGGCTCTCAAACAAAATTGACGTTCTTTTTTCCCCACAAATAGAGCTTTCTTTTGGTGGTATTTTGATCACCTCTGAGGTTTTTATTTTTTGTGCTATAAACAAAAAAAGAGCGACAATTTTGAAAAAAACGCATTATTTTTTACTTTTTTACTTTTTGCTATAATAAAATATCCCCCAAAAATATATAAAAAAACATTTTTTAACCTCAGTTTAGGCCGATATGTATTCTTCTACATATTTTTGATAAAAAAAATTGCAATAAGCGTATTGATTGGTTTGTGCAAAAGTTATAGCGTCTACAAAATAGGGGATAGTTTTATAGAATTTTTATTAATATTTTTTTTCTACTAGTAATGGCGGCGGTCAGCGATTTTTGTCATGACTCCGACATTATGGCGGACAGATCAGAGACTTTTGGCGCTATTTTGGGAACATTCACATTTATACAGCGATCAGTGCAATTAAAAATGCATTGATTACTGTGAGCTGTGATCAGTGTCCTGTCACTAGGAAGAATGGGGAAATGCTTGTTTACATCAGCATTTCCCCGTTCTTCCTCTCCGTGAGATGATCGCGGGTATCCCCATGGACCACGAGTCCGCGGGACCCGCAATCTCACTCAAGGAACTCGAGCCCGACCACATGGCGGCAAATTTAAAGGGACGTACCTGTACGCCCATTTGCTTGTCCGTGCCATTCTGTTGACGTAAATGTTTGTGCGGTGGTTGGCAAGCGGTTAAATTGTAAAAGACATGCAAAAGAACAGAAAAATACTGGGCAATGGCCAGTGAGGAGGGTCTTAAAGGGGAATTGAACAGAATTTGTACCTGCTAGATACTGTACACTGCACACATATACCACAGTCCTTGTACACACAAAATACTAATTATTGCACTACAACCAACAGCCTCACAGACAAATCTCAGGACAAAGGATGATGCTATCAGAAACTGACACTCTTCATTCTTCAAGAGAAAAGGATACTGGAACCCTCAGGCCTGAGGCGCCAGAGTTCATACCACAGAGCCAATCATTGACAGACCAGGAGGATCTTCTGATTTCCCTAACTGCAGAGGACACAGAGACTCTTCAACTTCCTATTGTGAAAGAGGAAGAGGCTTCTATACCAGAACTATCTGAGCCCAAAGAGCAAAGGGAAAAATGAACAATTTACCCACCAAAAAGACTGACTTATGATACTCTAGGCGAGAGTTCTGAGGAACCTATCTATACCTCTCAAAGAGCTCACAACACGCCGACCCTTCCCACTACACGTTTAGTGGAGGTCGACTCCAACTCACCCCCTGGCACATCTAGGTGTGCTATCCCAATATCGGTTGCTTGTGGGCAAGACAACCTCACCTCTTATGACAAATGGTGGGAGGTTCCCTTGCCAGGTTCATACGTGCATGCCAATTGCTTGTTTTCTTACATGTACTAACCTGTTTTTGCCTCCCGTTGTATTTTGAAAGCATGTAACAGGTTGTGGACATTATATGTTGATAGACTCTGTCCTTTCTTTGGGGACCAAAGGTTCTTTGGTGGGGGAGTATGTAGCAGGCATGTTGTAATGCAATTTCTCATTTTGGCCACAATATGGAGACAAGGAGATGCTGACTTGTCCTTCCAGAAAACTCGGAGACACAGGGCACACTGGGAAAAAGAGAAGTTTCAGGAAGTGCTGAGGTAATTGAAGAGAGGGAAGTACTGAGGTAATTGAAAGAGAGAGAGACAGGTTTTCCACACAGCATTACAGAGAGAGTGCTGACAGGAGACTGAAGAGAGGGAAGGCTGAGGTGATTGAAAGAGAGAGAGACAGACTTCCACACAGAACAGAGAGAGTGCTGTATGCAGAAGAAGAGAGAATGGAGGACAGGTGACAGGACTGTGTGGTGAAGCTCTATGTGAAAGCAGAAGAATGACCGAGAGCTCCGCACCGCTCCGCCCCTTATCAGCCCCCCAAGCTACCAGATCGAGAAATAGACCCCCTCGCCTCCCGGAAGACCCAGGCTTTGATCCGCATGCCGAGCGGCTCTCAAAAGAGTGAAGTGAGCCGCCAGCTAGATTTTAACCTGGCAACCCCTGCATCTTTCAAGATGGCAGCCACGGCGCCCACACGAGGAGGCATGGAGGATCCGGACTCCATTGCGGACCCTCCATCCCCATACCAGCAGCAGAATCCAGTGAGTACCTGCACCCCCCAAAAAATCTCCCCAGCCTCCACAGAATCCCTACTAAACAGGACATTAGGGGATCTTCTCCACACCCCCATGCTGCACTCCCCCTAGGTCTAGCAGGCTCCCAGCAATCCTCCCCTATGCAGCCAATCCAGACCCCTGACATGCAGCGGCTGCTACAGAGCTTCTCTGAAATGCTGGCCGCAGGCCTTGCTCAAAATGCCATGCAGATCACAGCCACCATTAAAGCTGATTTACAGAGCTTGGGACACAATTGAGCAGGTAATTGACAACACAGCTGCTCGCACCAACCAAAACACTGCCTGCATCCAGACATTACAAGACCAACTGGAATCTGCGCTAGCCAAATTAGATGATTTGGAAAACAGAAGCAGGAGATATCATTTCCATATAAGGGAGATCCCTGATTCGTCACGGACATACCTAGTACTGTCAAACTCTTCATTAAGGAACTTATACCAGACATCCAGGGACACAGACTTGAACTTGACAGAGCACACAGAGCCCTACAGCTCCCCCGTCAAGATGGCCTCCCTAGGGACATTGTAGTCAAACCCCATTACTATGGCGTTAAAGAGGACGTTATGAGAAAAACCCGCAACCTGGACAACCTCTCCTTTCAAGAAAACAAGATTCAAATTTTTGCGGATATTTCCCCTACCACTGTCCAGAAGCGGAGGTCCCTCAAGCCTCTTCTGGAAATTCTCACCCAGAACTCCATCAAGTACCGCTGGTCATCCCCTTTCTGCTTCCAGTTCCACTTCAGAGAATCATATGGAGTCACCAACTTTCATGATGGCGAACGTTTGCTGCTGCAGCTAGGACTTATCTCCCAGGAACTAGCTCCCCTGCATCCAGCAGCCAAGTCAGGCTCCACCAAGCGACCCCCTCCGGGCAGCCCTCTAACCCCACTGTGGAACAAACAACTAACAAAGAGACATCACCCTCCGAGATGAGCGACTCTCTCTTTACTCCCAGACAGAAGGTGTTATTCCCATTTTTTGGGATGGATGTTCATCCCTCTCGTGTGTGTAGTGGGTAGCCCTACACAAATCTGACTATTGACCATCTTATCAGGCCTTTGCCTGCTTTATGTTAGGCCCCATTAGCCCCCTTAATGGCTAACTGGGATACCTAACTTTGTCCGGCCGCCTGCAGGCTGGGGTGGAATCTGCCTTAAAATGATTAACTTTTTGCACAAAGTTATGCTCTTTTAGTTGCCTTCCCCCTAATGTTATGTCTACCACCCTTCCCTGATCTCCCTTCCTTCCCCCCCCCTGCAGAGATTCCTGTTCTCTCCAGTTAATGTATGGTTCCCTTATTGTTGCCAACTGTTGCCTCACACCAGAGTGCTCCTCATCATACCCATCCCTGTTTCGGTCCCACAGTAATACTTTCCCCCACAAGGGGACCTGACGGCCGGAGCGGCCCAACATGCCACCCTCTCTGTTGTGACACAGAGGGACTCACCCCCCTCTGGTGACACCAGGTAAACAACCCATTTTGAGGTTCACCCTTACCAGGGGACTTGGACTAGGACTCGGCTTGCCAGTCCTGTAGCTACAATACCAGACTTTACATACTATTGTCTTGTATTCATTTCTTGTACTAATTACTTATCATCTCACACTCTCTCTTCTATCCTCTTCTGTCTCACTTTCTACTTCTGCCATGTCTCCCTCCCAATTCCCTACCTACCTCTTCTTCATTTTCCAGGAACCTTCGCAGAGAACACCCTTCGATCTACCGCCAGCACTTCAACAGGTGACCAGTTCCTCAAAAGACGATACCCGTTCTCCAAAGGCAGAGGTAAGCTCCCTTCAAACATTCTCGCTACCCATTCCTAGCACCCATGGGTGACTCGAATCACCACCATTTATCTTTAAAGATAGCTTCACATAATACACAGGGGCTTAACTCGCCCTCTAAACGCCAGAAGGCATTTCAAAGTTACCACACCAGAAGCCTTGATATTGTCCTACTTCAGGAGAACCATTTCCCCGCCAGCTATACCCCCTCCTTCCTTCACCGTAGCTTCCCCACTTTTTATCTGGAAAATGCTGACCCCCAAAAAAAGGGGGGTGGCCATACTTCTTGCTAAACGACTTCCATTCATTCACACACACACGGTGAAAACACACTGATGGCAGATATATACTCATCAAAGGGCTCATTGAGGGGGTAATGTACTCCATCATCTCCTACTATGCCCCTAACCAGGGCCAAGCACGCTTCTTTGCCTCCATGCTATCAACCCTTTCTCCACATCTGGAAGGCAGAACAATTTTAGGGGGCGATTCTAACATCACATTTGACCATATGCTGGACAAATCTACTCAAGACAGACCCCATCTCAAAAAAACACCTAAACAGAGTCTCAGTATAGCCCGTCTTCTGCACGACATGGGCCTAATTGACTCCTGGAGGGAACTAAATCCCACAGCCAAGGACTTCACACACTATTCTGCACCGCACAAAATGTACGCCAGAATTAACCACATCTTTATCCCCAATTCTGAGATTCACACAGTGACTCACGCTTCTATACAAGTTCCTTGGTTGGATCATTCTTTGGTGACCCTTAGAACCACTAGCTCCCTTTCGTCTCCTGGGCCTCCCCAGTGTCGCCTAAGTAAATCCCTTTTAACCAATCCAGTCCACTGTACCATGTTAGAAAAAGACATTTGGGAATTTTTCCTCCTTAACGACACCGGAGACAAAACCCCAAGCTCCCTATGGGGGGCTCACAAAGCTGTCTTAAGGGGAAAAATTATCCAATTTGCATCCAAACTTAAAAGGGAAAGGAAAGCGCATGTGGAGAAACTTGAAAAAGAGTTTAAATCTCTCAGCAAATCCCATAAGACCAACCCCACATCTGATACCCTAGCCAAATTAGAATCTGCCAGAGTGGCACTGAATTTAGCTCTGACGTCCAACGCCGATAAGCACCTGAGCTGGTTGAGCGGCAGGTTCTATTTGCAGGCTGATAAAATTGGCCCACACTTAGCAGCAAAACTCTCCCCAAAATAAAAACTTTCTCCCTCCCCAAGATCAAATTCCTGTCAGGAACCTTAACCCAGAACCCCCAAAAAATCCTTTCAGGCCTTTTACTCCAAACTCTACTCTGCACCCAGCCCGAACAATCCCGACTTCATTAACTCTTTCCTGGAGGACATTGCTATCCCCAAACTCTTGGACTCCCATCGCTCTATTATGGAATCGCCTTTCCAGGTGGAGGAAGTCCAAGACGTCATCAAGAATCTCAAATCAGTCTCTGCCCCAGGTCCAGATGGTTTCTCTGCTCATTATTATAAAACATTCTCTGAGGTCCTCTCTCCTTGTCTGGTCCGTCTCTATAACTCCCTACGTGAGGGAACCCCCCCTGGAGCCGGCAGCCAACCTAGCATATATATCGGTTATTCCCAAACAAGGCAAAGATTCCTGCGAGGTAGGTAACTATAGGCCAATCTTATTAATCAATAATGATTTAAAGATTATGACCAAAATTCTAGCAAATAGAATGGCCTCATTTATAGATACTTACATCCATAAGGATCAGGTGGGTGGATTTAATCTCCCTCATGCAATCCTCATGGGATGGAGGTCCTTCCCAACCAGGATATTTCCTTTTCATAGATATCCAAAAGGCTTTTGACACAGTCACCTGGCCATACCTCTTTACCATTCTACAAAAATGGGACTTTGGCCCGGAATTTCTCAGAACCCTGGCATCCCTTTATTCCTCCCCAAAAGCCCGAATTAAACTACAAGGTCACCTCTCTGACCAAATCCCAATCCTGAAAGGCACCAGACAAGGCTGCTCCCTCTCCCCCATCCTCTTCGCCATTGCGATAGAAACGTTAGCTCTGGCTATCAGACAACACCTGGATATTCACGGAGTAAAATGTGGTCAACGGACTCACAAATGCGCCCTTTTTGCTGATGACGTTCTTCTGTTCATCACTTCCCCTCTAATCTCCACTCCAAACATGCCAACTCCTCAAAACATTTGGCTCAGTCTCGGGCCTTCACGTCAACATGTCCAAATCAATAGCCCTCAACATCTCAACTCCCCAAGACCTGGTAGATAGACTTAAAAATCACTTTCCCTTCTCCTGGAGCACCTCCTCTCTTCCCTATTTAGGTGTATTCCTCACTTCTAAACTCAAACTCATGCAGCACCACAATTACCCCCCTATACTCAAGAGACTGTCGGAAGACCTCTCGCAATGGTCCCTCTATAAAATGTCCTGGCTAGGGAGAGTAAATTCAGTCAAGATGACCCTGCTACCCAAGCTCCTGTACCTCTTCCGGGCCCTTCCTTTACCCATTAAAAAGCATCTCCTAGACAAACTACAGTCAGCAATTATACGGTTCATATGGGGGGTAAAGGACACCGTCTCTCTAAGAAGGTACTGTACAGATCAAGGAAAAAAAGGGGGTCTGGGACTTTATGGTGGTATTATCAAGCCGCCCAAATATGCCAATTTTCAGTCATTTACTCCAAAGGCCCAAAGCCAGACTGGGTGGACATAGAAAGACAGGCAACCCCCAATCACCGCGCTTTCTGTAACTCAATACGAACTCTGGTGCTCCTCAGCCACGGGCGTGAGGGGTGGAATCTCCCTTATCTATTCAGCGCTAGCTGATCCCCAGGGAAAAGCGAACTATATGTTGAAATGGGAGCGAGACCTTCAATTTGAATGGGACCTAGATACTTGGCACACAAATTTCGCCCACTCATACATGGGAATAATATCTCCCTTGCAGAGGCGGACCTCAAAGTCATCTCCCGTTGGTATCTGGTCCCCACCCGTCTCACCAAATTCTACCCTCAGTCCTCTCCTCACTGTTTTAGAGGATGTGGCCATGTAGGCTCCCTCCTCCACACACTTTGGGAATGTCCCAAAATCAGAGGGTACTGGAATAGAATCTTCAACCTCATCCGTGAGTCCACTGGATACATGGTAAACCAGGATCCCACCATAGCTCTTCTCAAATATCGAATCCCGAATGTACCTAAATTGACCCGCTTCCTAAGCCACCTCATCCTCCTGGGGGCCAAGATTACAATAGCCCACTCATGGAAACCCCCCTTGGTCTCCTTCTGCCAGACCAAACAGAAGATCTCCTGGATAATGTTGCAGGAGAAAATCTCGAATGCAATTCTGGACACGTCAGAAAAATTCAGACTCACATGGGAGCCCTGGGCTAAGTATATAGGAATCTCTCTACTCCCCTAAAACGCAGAAGCCCTGGTAAATCCTCTCAAATCGTATAGCCATCCACCCCCCTCTGCGCTCTGCAAAGGTTCCTGCCCCCTCATTCCTCCAACCCCTCCTCTACCTCTTCAGGTCCACTCCCTCCCCCCTTCTCTCCCTCTCACTTTTTCTTTCTTCTTCTTCTTTCCTCAGGCTCAGCTTTAGGTTGATTCAACCTACCATACAGTATGGAATAAGCAATACTCCAGAATGATATCCCAGTCAAATAGACTGACCAATGTGAGATCAGGGGGTCATTCCCCTTCCTGGGTAGCCTCAAACTACCCTTGCTATATTATTCTTGTTAGTGACGGACTCACCTTTGGTATTTCACTCCCACGGGGGTTTGATAGTTTGGTCAGGAGAGTGGCTGGGCCCCCTCCCTAAGGTCATTCACCCAGTCGCCCCACGCACAGCAGGATCCCATTTGGGGTGCATGGGTCAGACTGGGGAGGGTCCGGAAACAGAATCCATCAGGTCCATATTTACTTTCCCCAATCTACTCCTCTACATAGAGTGTGATTGGTTCTTTTTGAAGTTTAATGGTTCTCTTTATGCTTTAGCATCAATCTCTCACATGGTCTAGTCTCATTTTTGTATCAGTGTTATACATTTTGTACTGACTTTATTATTGGTCTTTTGCCATTTTTGTACAACTGTTATGACCTGAGTTTGAAAAAACTTTGTTGAAAATCAAAAAAAAAAAAGAAGAAAGAGCCACACTGACTAGTGGCATCAGCTAACCACGCTTTTCCTGAGATACTGTGGGAGTGCTGACAGGAGGCTGAGGGGAGCCAGGAACAGTGACAACTACATGGTTCTCCACCGTTCAGCCCAGGCACCCTGCTCAGCAACCCAGTGCCACCCAGCAGAGACAATCCACATCGCTTCAGGGATTGCAATATCCATCCAGGTGTTCAGTCAGCCACTGTCCGGTCACCTTGCCAGTTTAGCTACCAGCCATCCTGATCAGCCGACAGGAGGTGATCCGGTGCCTTACAACAGGGCTCAAAATTTTAAGTCCTGAGCTACTAGCCAGGCCTCAAGAGTTACTCACCACCAGTAGTCCCACCCAACCCCTACCCTGCCCCACCCCTAATTCTGCCCCTAAATACGCCCTCATAAATTATCTCATGAAATTACTCTTAAATATTTCATGCAGAATTAAGCATCCTTATCAATGCTCATCAATGCAGCCTCACCCGTGTCCACCAATGCAGCCTCACCCGTGTCCACCAATGCAGCCTTCTCGTGTCCACCAATACAGCCTCACCCTTGTCCACCAATGCAGTCTCACCCTTGTCCACCAATGCAGTCTCACCCGTGTGCACCAATGCAGCCTCACACTTGTCCACCAGTGCAGCCTCACCCTTGTCCACCAGTGCAGTCTCACACTTGTCCACCAGTGCAGCCTCACCCTTGTCCACCAATGCAGTCTCACCCGTGTCCACCAATGCAGTCTCACCCGTGTCCACCAATGCAGCCTCACCCGTGTCCACCAATGCAGCCTCGCCCGTGTCCACCAATGCAGCCTTCTCGTGTCCACCAATACAGCCTCACCCTTGTCCACCAATGCAGTCTCACCCTTGTCCACCAATGCAGTCTCACCCTTGTCCACCAATGCAGTCTCACCCGTGTGCACCAATGCAGCCTCACACTTGTCCACCAGTGCAGCCTCACCCTTGTCCACCAATGCAGTCTCACACTTGTCCACCAGTGCAGTCTCACCCTTGTCCACCAATGCAGTCTCACCCGTGTCCGCCAATGCAGCCTCACCCATGTCCACCAATGCAGCCTCACCCGTGTCCACCAATGCAGTCTCACTCGTGTCCACCAATGCAGTCTCACCCTTGTCCACCAATGCAGTCTCACCCTTGTCCACCAAGGCAGCCTCACCCGTGTTCACGAATGCAGTCTCACCCATGTCCACTAATGCAGTCTCACCCTTGTCCACCAATGCAGTCTCACCTGTGTCGACCATTGCAGTCTCACCTGTGTCCACCAATGCAGCATCACCCATGTCCACCAATGCAGCCTCACCCATGTCAACCAATGCAGCCTCACCCGTGTCCACCAATGCAGCCTCACCTGTGTCCACCAATGCAGGCTCACCCATGTCCACCAATGCAGGCTCACCCGTGTCCACCAATGCAGCCTCACCCGTGTCCACCAATGCAGCCTTTCCGTGTTCATCGTGCTTCCTAACTGTGTCCTTAATGCAGGGGAGCAGAGGAGAAGAAGAGCATTGCTGGCCGGATGATAAGAGCGCCGAGGGTCATTACTGGAACAGCTTTGATTTCAATTGCTGTGTGTTCCCATCACTCGGCGTCCCATACAGCCCCGCCCCCTGGCCGGGGAACTTTGATACACATCACACATCATGGGTTGGACAGGTGATCTGTCCATCAAATTCCCCGGGACCAGGGGGCGGGGCTGTGTGTGACAGCAAGTGCAGGGAACACTCAGCTATTGAAATGAAAGGATGTCCCTCGCGCTCTGATCATCCAGCCGGCTCTCTCCTCTCTCTTCTACTCCACGAGCGCTGGGAAAAGGACTCCAATACAACCCGCTGGCCAGCAGTGCTCGCCCCCCCCCTCTCTCCCAGGCAGCCCTTCCTCGCAAGCCCTCAAAATTCACTCGCAAAATGCGAGTGTAATTTTTGAGGGCTGCCTTACAACATTGCTAGGTGCCTGAACCAGCATTTGGAATTTCCATCATGTCATCACACAGAGGATTGGTGAGAGGGTGAAAACCCAAAACATCCTTATTAACACAGTACAGACACTGCATGCAGACACCTATTCCCTTTTCAAGTGTCAGAGGATGCTTGTTTGAAGCTACCGCTTTTAGCCATTCTGTTCTTACCAACCACTACTGAAGTGGGAATGGGGGTCAGTTTATATGACCATAGTTATGTGTGTAGTAAGACTGATTTAGAATTTCAGCTAAGAATCATATTTCTTGTATTTCATGTTGAAGCTACTTGTGACTCCCCCACCACAGGAATCTGCTACATTCCTCTTTCTGTGCAAAAAGCTTCATTAAGACAGATGAAGGAACCGCAAGAGCATACTGCAGAGAAACAAAAGTTTTGTATAAAGTTAAAAATATATATGGTTTGCAGAACTTGTCTGGGTTAGGATGCATAGGTTGATTTTTAAAAGGTTAGAATGTTTTGTATAACGGAAGTGTACCGCCTGTTCGCTTGTGACCCAATATGCTGAAAATTATATATACACTGTATTAGCTGTATTGGACACTCTTGACATGTAGACACTATTCGGGTCAGGAGTGTCCATTCTTTTTGGCCAGAAAGATGGAATAAATCTCCCATACCAGAGTTCTTTGTCCAACGTCATTTGCCGATATTCTGCTACTTTACTACCTAACGGGATTTCCTAGAGGATTACTGTCTTACTTTGCTTGATTAAACCTACTTTCTTTTTAAAGTGCCCCAAAGTTTGATAGCAGAGGATACTAGTACTCTTCAACGCAGGACCCCCCTTACAGAATTGTGCCTACTGTACCTGTTAACCCATTTCTTCTTTTTGTATTGTTACTTTTAATGGTGCTTGTAGCCCAGAAGGAGCTGAGAAGTTGACACATCTACTCTCCTCCCTCTCAGCATCTGTGTTATGGGCATATACAGATACCTTGAAAAAGTATTCACACCCCTTGACATTTTCCACATTTTGTCATGTTACAACTAAAAAAAAAAAACCTAAAACGTAAATGTAACTTATTGGGATTTTATGTGATAGACCAACACAGAGTGGCGCATAATTGTGAAGTGGAAGGAAAATGATAAATGGTTTTCACATTTTTTTACAAATAAATATCTGAAGTGTGGCATGCATTTTTATTCAGCCCCCTCTACTCTGAAACCCCTAACTAAAATATAGTGGAACCAATTACCTTCAGAAGTCACCTAATTAGTAAATAGAGTACACCTGTGTGTAATTTAATCTCTGTATAAATTTAATCTCTGTATAAATACAGCTGTTATGTAAAGACCACTGAGGTTTTTTAGAGAACCTTAGTGAACAAACGGCATCATGAAGGCCAAGGAACACACCAGACAGGTCAGGGATAAAGTTGTGGAGAAGTTTAAAGCAGGGTTAGGTTTTAAAAAAGTATCCCAAGCTTTGAACATCTCGCAGAGCCTTTTTTAGTCCATTATCCGAAAATAGAAAGAGTATGGCACAACGGCAAACCTATCAAAACACAACCGTCCACCTAAACTGACAGGCTGGGCAAGGAGAGCATTTATTTAGAGAAGCAGCCAAGAGGCCCATGGTATCTCTAGAGGAGCTGCAGAGATCCACAGCTCAGGTGGTAGAATCTGTCCACAGGACAACTACTAGTTGTACACTCCACAAATCTGGCCTCTATGGAAGAGTGGCAAGAAGAAAGCCATTGTTCAAAGAAAGCCATAAGAA
The DNA here is from genome assembly GCA_037952925.1 of Lithobates clamitans. NCBI lineage: Eukaryota > Metazoa > Chordata > Amphibia > Anura > Ranidae > Lithobates > Lithobates clamitans. Next base: position 61,159 of record JBBGZY010000037.1, read on the forward strand.
GTCCCATTTGCAGTTTGCAAGAAGCCATGTGGGGGACACAGCAAACATGTGGTAGAAGGTGCTCTGGTCAGATGTGACCAAAATGTAACTTTTTGGCCTAAAAGCAATACGCTATGTGTGGCGGAAAACTAACATTGCACATCACCCTGAACACACCATCCCCAACTTGAAACATGGTGGTGGCAGCATCATGTTGTGGGGTTGTTTTGTTCAGCAGGGACAGGGAAGCTGGTTAGAGTTGATGGGAAGATGGATGGAGCCAAATACAGTGCGATCTTAGAAGAAAACCTGCTAGAGTCTGCAAAAGACTTGAGACTGGGGCGGAGGTTCACCTTTCAGCAGGACAACGACCCTAAAAATACAGCCAGAGCTACAATGAAATGGTTTAGATCAAAGCATATTCATGTGTTAGAATGGCCCAGTCAAAGTCTAGACCTAAATCCAATTGAGAATCTGTGGTAAGACTTGAAAATTGCGGTTCACAGACACTCTCCATGCAATCTGACAGATCTTGAGCTATTTTGCAAAGAAAAATTGGCAAAAATGTCACTCTCTAGATGCGCAAAGCTGGTAAAGACATCCCCAAAAAGACTTGCAGCTGTAATTGCAGTGAAAGGTGGTTTTACAGATTATTTACTCAGGGGGGCTGAATACAAATGCACGCCACACTTTTCACATATTTATTTGTAAAAAATTTTGAAAACCATTTATCATTTTCCTTCCACCTCACAATTATGTGCCACTTTGTGTTGGTCTATCACAAAAATAAACAAACAATAAAATACGTTAACGTTTTTGGCTATAACATGAGAAAATGTGGAAAAGTTCAAGGGGTATGCATACTTTTTCAAGGCACTTTAGATTACTGCCTTTTTCTACATTTACAGTTGCTAAGTATTGAAGGTTGTCTTTTCTAATGTATTAATTCTTTGCAGAAAGGTTTAACAGTGTTGTAAGCTTCCATATGCTTAAAACTGTGATAATATATTAAATTTGTTAATCGCTACCAGGTGTGTGTCTGTTTTTGGTGATAATCCACAGCCAGGATAATAGTATTTTCACCGTGTGCACTCCAGGTGCACCGGTAGGGAACCCAAGAAGAGGCAGATCGGGGTTGCTCTGTGCAAAAAGTAAGTATGACATGTTTATTATTAAGAAAAAACTGCCCCTTTACAACTACTTTAAAGTCAGAGGATCAGCATGACAATGAGGCAACTAGCATTTTCATAAGGATAGGCTAGCAATGGCAGTCTCTGTGTTACACTGATGAAATAAACCCTTTACCTTCGTTCAGTCTGCTTCTTTGCAGCTCTCACAAATCTGTCTTCTGGACTCTAATTATGTTCAGTTTAGATGTAGCACACTGTCATCCCAATCATTTTTAAGCTTTTATCTTCTGCACAGTTATTGTATACAATGTAAATCGAGCAAGCTGTTTACTTTGTGTCTGGAAATCGCAATGCTTTCTCTGGACACACGATCACAATAGCTTTGCACTATATTACGCAGCAGAACTGTGTACTGTCATCTCTTACAATAAACAAGATGGTGTTTTTTCAGGACGTAAGACTTGTAGACACATAAGAGGTAAGGAAAGCAAAGCACACTTTCATGCCAGTAGCCCATTTTGATTAAACAGAACATCCAGATTAACCTTTTAATTTCCTGCATGATGCCAAAAAGTTCTGAAGGCTTTCAGCAGCTTACCCATAAAATATTTCATTCTTTAAATGCACAATCAGCTGTCATTGCTATAGTAACCATAACCAACAGGACAGTCACAGAGCCCGCTGATTAAATCCAAAGCTTGATGTTGTATTGAAGTGACATTAACCTCGTTTTGCCTGGTTTTATTGGATCCAATAATTTGCTGCATTCAAAGTAGTTAGTTGTAACCCTTAACTGTCATGCATTAACACAGTACAGACACAAAGTGCTATTTTATCATACAAAGCATTAGCTTGGGCTGAAATACAATTAAAATAAAAATTGTGTCAGATTCCTGCAATTATCTGTGAAATAAACCCACAAGCAATAGGGTCAAACAAGTAAAAATGTGGTACCCTTGTTCACAATAGCTGTGCAAACATCAGGATACAAACTGGAAAATGCTTCTGAGCATGCATCTGTATTTGGTGCGTGTATATGTGTGCAAGGTGTTAGGCAGAGGCTGACAGAGGGAGAGATAGGGTGGGAGGGAGAGGATAGAGGGAGGTGCATGCATTTCACTGACTGCTGCTTCTGCTCCTTGAAACACACACACATACAAGCATCATACAACAGCATCCTCAGCCATCATCCAAAGGTAACCCTTCACAGGAAGCAGAAGCATCCTCTGATGAGTCTGGGAAATTACCACTCATGGCAGTGTGCAGTGCAACAGTCAGTTATTCTAGGGGTATGGTAAACTGCCCCCTTTTTTTCTAGTGGGAGATGCTTTCATCTCTAGAGGTCTATTGAATTAAAGAAACCATGATCTTGTTGCTGTATATAATCTCTAAATGGAGAAGGGGATATTGGTTCCTTGGATCGGGCTGAAGACACCATAAGGAGAATTTATTGTTATACATGGTTTTTATTACATATCAATTCCTTGGCATTTAACTACCATGGGGAACTTTGGGCGAAGATAGACAAAATGTGGGACCTACTGGACTTACTGGGCTGTTTCTTAGGTTGACGAGAGGATGTATAGAAGAAGTGGATGCGACGCACACAAGCAGACCTTTGATCATGTAGACCGTAAGAGTCAGCCTAGGTAAGTCCACACCATTCACATCTATTGTTCTCCTGTGTAATGATGCACACAGAAGGGCCTGGAATACATATACTATAGATATTACTTGTTTAAAAACATATTGATAAAACAATAATATGTATAATATAAAGAGTAATCTGTAAAAGCTATAACATAATATCAGTTTATGGTGCAGCGGTATATGGTACCTCCTAAACCAAGACAATATGTATAATCAACCATGGTGTTCGACAGCGGCTTAAGTATTAAAGCCCAGCAGAACGGAAAAGCCAGAGTTAAGGCAATTAAAGGAACCTGATGTTTAATCCACACAGTGATTCAGTGAATTATATCTACTGCATTGCTGGAATCTTGAAATATTAGTTGAGCTTTTATCTGACCCAGTTTTCCGCTGCTTAGAAATTTGGTTTGTATAGTCTCCACCAGGGAACAGTTGTCATACCTGTAAATTGTTTCAGAGTGATCTTTGACCTTTGAAATGTCAGGTTTACAATACAAAATCCACTTTGGTGTCAGTGCTGCATAAAATTCATAGTCGTTTGCTGCGTGATGTAATGCCAGGTCAGAATGATATAAGTTAGCTGACAGCTAAAGCTTACGTAGCCACATTTTTGTGGATTTTATACTGCATAGTAATTCTTTTCTGCATAGTGTCTTTTATCTTCAGCAAAATTCAGAGCTCAGTATTGTGAATATGTCATATACGTTGATCACTAAGGTACACAGATTCTGGAAGTCGAATGCAGAACAGACATATAATTCTTATTTATTAACAAGTATAATTTGTTTAAATCTATCTGAGGATGAACTGGGATTGATGCTACAAATGTTTGTCTGTTCCTTTGATGCGTCTTAATCCTGTCTGCTTTCAAGTGCGGATGCTGGCAATATAATTAGAGCACAAATCTGCACCAAATGCTATCTCACCATATCTCCAAATAAAATACAATTGCATTTATTTTGAAATCCTCTTTATATAGTACAATTATACCTTCAGTATCCCTGAATATTTGCAACAGGTACTGCACTTGCCTTACTTACCCAGCAAAATCAATCCTGGAATACAGCAGCCAACCAGCATGACATTTGCCTACATTTTTTTTTCTGGATCATTCACTAGAAGAGGCCATATTACAAGGCTTAATACACTGTGTCTCCTGGAAGCTTTTAAATGTAGGGTATTAGGCTTTCCAGCCCCACTGAGCATACAGACACAACATACAATGAAGCACACATATTATTGGTTGCATAATCCTGGATCATTGCAGAAGCAAAGAACTACAATGAATGCAGTCCCTTGTGAGTGATAACACACATAGTGAAAAGTTTTCCTATTAATATGAAAATTTTCATAACAGTAGTGGTTGGCGACGATTGATTCAAGAGCAAGGGGCAGTCCACAGACCATATTCTGCCAGTATGAGCAGAGCGATAGTTCTGAATAATTTTTGAATTAAAAGCAGCTTTGGTCAATTATTTCTATCATATTGCATATTACTTGCAACTTTATATTCAAAATATATTGAATTTTTTGTAGTTTTTAAACAATTTTTAAAATATTAAGGTATTTTAAAAGGATTGTGTGGTATTTTTGAAGCTAAGCTAAATATATGAGTGTGATCCGTTCAATGTAAATAATTCATTTAATGTGTATTGATATTTTACTAACCATAAATTACCATATATCAGTAGGTACTGCCATATTTGATCATTGTATTCGGATACGGCACTTCCTGGCAAATAGCGCAGCATAGTGACTGTGTTCTCCTAATTCTCTTACCTCATTGTATGCCTACAGGTCAGCTCAGGCTCACTGAAAAAAAGACACCTTCAAAGCAGTATTATACCCAAAACCAAAAATGCAATATATTACAGTTTATCAATTATTAGATCTGATGGCTGCATTAGTTTTCTTTTACTTTTCTTTTTTGTCTCTGTTTTCACCTGGGGATATGGACAGTAACACACCTGTATTAGAGATACAGAACTCTGGAGGAATGAGAACAAGAGGCACAGCAAATAGCAGCATTGTCAGTATGGGGAGAAGGGTAATGTTAAATGTATTACCAGATTTATATAAACTAACAAATTGAAGCTAAACTCCAGCCTGAACTTTATAAGCAGTTACAGTAAACATTTTTTTAACTTTTGGAATAAAGGTTTCACATGATTAAAAAAAGCTTATCATTTTAATCACCCCTGCCAGTTTTAGGTGATTTAGAAAGGAGGGAGAGATGAGGGCACTCTGGTGAGGCTGGGTATCTGGTCCGTAGTAGCAGTGGAGAGATGGCACTGAAGGCAGCACTTTGTAGTGAAGCAGCAGTTCTGGAGGGTCATAAAGGAAAGAGAAAGGCTCCTCTAAGTCCAGTGGTTAAAAGATGTATTACAGGTACAATGGGATTAAAAACACTTGCAAGATAGTAAGAGGTCGTAGGCATATAATGATTTGTCCTCATGCAGATCGCTGTAATCCTCATCTGTACGGGGGAGAGAGAGATCCGTCCTGCAGCTGTCAGAGTCCCTAGTGACGTGGATTGGCGAGTAGGTGAAAATGCGATTAGGGGGCTGGGTTCTGGAACCAAGCTGAAACGCAAACGGGTGATGTGACATCGGGTGAAGGTGGTTGGGGGTAATGTGTTTTGGAGCATGCACAGCTGCTTTTTCAGACCTACGCCCATGTGGGGAGGGGTTGGTGTCTGCTGATAGGCTGGGGGAAGAGAGGGGTGGAGTTTAGACCTGTTGATGGATGTTGGTTTCATAAAGGGCCAGAGTCATGTGACTGGACATGTGACATATTCAGCACATTAGATTTAGTGTGCATCTGGTCTTAATGGTCCCGGAAGGAACAGACAGGTTTAGATATATATATATGTGTGTACCTGTCCGAACATACATATAGGGGGGATAGAATACAACCAAAGTTACTACGTTGGGTGATGAAGGTCAAGTACATTCGATGTAAATAAATAAAAAAATAAATACAAAAAAATAAAAGTGGTTGGTCTAATCCATGTACATTCAGCTGGGAAGCTTGTGCTTTTGAAAAACACCTAACTTGCTGGCATGATCACCAGATGAAAATAGAAGAAAGAAAGCATAACAAAGGAAACTAATACTGACATCAAATCTAAGAATTGGTAAGCTGCAATATAATACATGTTTGCTTTTGGGTTTATTATTGCTTTCATATTTACTATGCAATTGATTTTACCTTCAGTACTTATACAGCTAGGATGCATACTCCACTGCCTGAAATGCAGAAATGCAAAAAGTCAATCAATGAAAAATTTACAAATCAACTCATATACAGCTAGCATGTAAAAAATAAATAAAATATTTTAAGTAAACTTTACAATAAAAAACAAAATATGTACTCACTAAATGTACTACATATTTTCATTCACAAAACGTGCATATAAGGACAGCTAGATGGATTTCTGGAAGAATCCTAAGAGCCCATTCACACAGGGACGACTTGTCAGGCGACCTAGTCGCCTGACAAGTCACCTCCCGTTCTGAACAATGGAACCGTTCTAAGGGGAGCGACGCAAGTCGCTCCGACTTAGAAAAAGGTTCCTGTACGACTTCGGGGGCGACTTGGGGCGACTTGCATAGACTTCTATACAGAAGTCGTTTTGCAAGTCGCCCGGGCAGTCGTTTGCAGGTCGCCTCGCTAAGGCGACCTGCAAGTCGTGTTGCCCCTGTGTGAATGGGGTTTCAAAGCCCAATTGAACCCTGAATTGAAATCAGCTAAAAACATTTCAGGTGCCTCAAAACAAAAGGTTTTCAATGTCTTTTTTAAAGTAGCCACTGCCTGTGTAGAAAAGCTTGTCTTCTGTCAGCATGCTGCAGAGTGGGACTCTTGCTTTCTGTGGGGAAACAGTATTCTTTTTGCAGAAATCTGACATATCCTCTACTTAGTCAGTGCCAGGGCATTCCAATCAGCAGGAAGCATGAACTTTACTGATGGCAGAGCTATAGGCCTGAACCAGCAGACCTGTGCCAGACCTCTGCAATAAGATTTCTACTTCAACACAGAAAGCAAGGGTTACACTCTTCAAATACTGGAAGGGGACAGACTTTTCTACTCAGGCTGCCACTGCTTTGGAATAAAAAAAGTTTAAGATATTGAAAACCTTTTGGGATGCACCTGGAATTCAATTAGATCATTAAAAATTATGACTCTGTTGGGCTTTACTTTTTCAGTTGTTACAATTTTGCAGGCTTACCTTTAGAAGATGTTAATTTTGCATGTGTTTTTTTTTTTTTTTAGCTTTGCTTGAGCCCTGGTTCACATTGGTACGATTTGACATGCGATTTGACATGTCTAATCGCATGTCAAATCAGCGGCAATTGCCAGCAATGGCACCGTCCTAATCTCTGCAACGCTGCATTTGTGGCGCAGCACCGATTTCAAAAAGTAGATTTTGTACTACTTTTCAAGATTTCAGGCTGTGATTTACATTGACATCTGTGCAGAAACCTGCATAGATGTCTCTAAAATCACGTCCGACATTGGGACTGACATGTGGGAGTGAAATCATGCGAGCTGAGCTGAACTCGCATGGCTTCATTCCCGCAGCTCAGTGTGAACCTGGGCTGAATCTGACACTTCACCTTACCGGAAGTTTGACAGCTGACTTACCTCACTTGCTGTCGTCCACTTCTATGAATGTATTATTGTTGCTAAATAGGGCATGATACCATTAGATAAATGTAAATATCCTATATCTGCAATGGAACACCTGGACACCTGCAATAGAAACAGCCAGTTTATGATTCAAGGGCAAAATTCTAGCTTGGTAGTCACCTTACTTGTGCCTTCCCTGCCTCTGAAAGAGTGGGTTGGTGTGGAGCAATTAGCATTTGGATCCTTGAGAAATTGCTAAAACTGCTAAGTTGCCAACAGACCATTAACTGCACTAACCCCAGTGTTGGTGGGAAAACCAAAGGGTTACTTTGATAACTTAGCTGTTGAGTCCCTAAAGCTCCCTGCTTCCCACACTGCAGCCCACAGGTCCTGCATTTTTTGTACAGTATTTTACAAAAGCGAGTACACCTCTCACATTTTTGTAAATATTTTATTATATCTTTTCATGTGACAACCCTGAAGAAATGACACTTTGCTACAATGTAAAGTAGTGAGTGTACAGTTTGTATAACAGTGTAAATTTTCTGTCCCCTCAAAATAACTCAACACACAGCCATTAATGTCTAAACTGCTGGCAACAAAAGTGATCACACCCCTAAGTGAAAATGTCCAAGTTGGGCCCAAAGTGTCAATATTTTGTGTGGCCACCATTATTTTCCCGCACTGCCTTACAGGTTGCCACTGGAGTCCTCTTCCACTGCTCCATGATGACATCACGGAGCTGGTAGATGTCAGAGACCTTGCTCTCCTCCACCTTCCATTTGAGAATGCCCCACAGATGCTCAATAGGGTTTAGGTCTGGAGGCATGCTTGGCCAGTCCATCACCTTTAGCCTCAGCTTCCTTACCAAGACAGTGATCATCTTGGAGGTGTGTTTGGGGTTGTTTTCATGTTGGAATACTGTCCAGCAGCTCAGTTTCCGAAGGGAGGGGATCATGCTCTGCTTCAGTATTTCATGGTACATGTTGGCATTCATGGTTTCCTCAATGAACTGTAGCTCCGCAGTGCCGGCAGCACTCATGCAGCCCAAGAACATGACACTCCAACCACCATGCTTGATTGTAGGCAAGACACACTTGTCTTTGTACTTATCACCTGGTTGCTGCCACACACGCTTGACACCATCTGAACCAAATAAGTTTATCTTGATCTCGTCAGACCACAGGACATGGTTCCAGTAATCCATGCCCTTAGTCTGCTTGTCTTCATCAAACTGTTTCTTGTGCATCATCTTTAGAAGATTCTTCCTTCTGGGATGACAGCCATGCAGACCAATTTTTTGCAGTGTGCGGCATATGGTCTGAGCACTGACAGGCTGACCCCCCCCCACCCCTTCAACCTCTGCAGCAATGCTGGCAGCACTCAGATGTTTATTTCCCAAAGACAATCTCTAGATATGACTCTAAGCATGTGCACTCAACTTCTTTGGTCAACCATGGCGAGGCCTGTTCTGAGTGGAACCTGTCCTGTTAAACCACTGTATGGTCTTGACCACCATGCTGCAGCTCAGTTTCAGGATCTTGGCAATTTTTTTATAGCCTAGGCCATCTTTATGTAGAGCAACAATTCTTTTTTTCAGATCCTCAGAAAGTTCTTGAGGTGCCATGTTGAACTTCCAGTGACCAGTATGAGAGAATGAGAGTGATAACACCAAATTTAACACACCTGCTTCCCATTCACACCTGAGACCTTGTGACACTAACAAGTTACATGACACTGGGGAGGGAAAATGGCTAATTGGGCCCAATTTGGACATTTTTACTTAGGGGTGTACTCATTTTATTGCCAGCGATTAGACATTAATGGCTGTGTGTTGAGTTATTTTGAGGTGACAGCAAATTTAAACTTTTATACAAGCTGTACACTCACTACTTTACATTGTAGCAAAGTGTAATTTCTTCTTCAGTGTTGTAACATGAAAGGATATAATAAAATATTTACAAAAATGTGGGGGGTGTACTCACTTTTGTGAGATACTGTATATTATGCTGTGCTAAAGAAGAATATGCTTCTGGAAGCTACTAGAAGGAACTCTGGGTAAATGTGATCAAGGAATTTCACCCTACAATTACCTAATGTACAATAATCACTCCAATACTACATTTAATACATCTATTGAGCCATGTTGATGGCTATTATCAGTACACCAAACAACTCATGGTGTGTCGCTCATGTCCCCTCATATTCTCTCTGTCCTGTGATTGAAAGGTTAATGGCAAAAAAGGACCCTGTCCTGTCTAATGTTTATCACTCCCTGTGGCTTACAACAATTTAGAATTTAAGTACGCCTCTTCATTTTTCACATGTGGTTAGACTGTGGTCTTTCAAAAGAGACGGAACCAAATATCATAGGGCACTGGAACAAAATGTGAATGGATCCTTTACACATTATACCAATGCTGTTTATAATATCAATGAACTCTTGAGTTGCAATTTTGTAATGAAAAAGGCCATATAGCTTTTTCTTCCAAAGATGACTAAAAGGGCCTACAGAGTTTCTTTTTTTTTTTGTTATTGAAAGAACGTAAGCAAGCAGTTGGTAAAAACTGAGAGTAACAGTTGACTACTTGGGTTTTGGTATACCTGTTCAGTAAAGACAAGAGCTAACCATGTTGATATTTAACATATGTATGAAAGATATTCTTGAGAAGAGATTATACAATAGTATCATAGAAAAAAGTAACCCATGCAAAGACCTTGAGTACATGCTGCTGTCTGCAAGCACTAGAGGATCTGAACACACCAGTGTCTGAATAATATTTTGGGAAATATATCTTCTGATAATTATTGGACTAACTTAAAGGGGTTGTAAACCCTCGTGGTTTTTCACCTCTGTGCATTCTATGCATTGAGGTGAAAAACCTCTTATAGTGCATCAGCCCCCCAGAGCCCCCCTTTTACTTATCTGAGCCCGATCGTTCCTGTGCCGGGGACGAGCACTCCTGCTCCAGCCGATGTCTCAGGTCCTGATTGGATAGATTGATAGCAGCACAGCCATTGTCTCCCGCTGCTGTCAATCAAATCTAATGACGTGGGAGCCAGGGGGCGCAGCCGAGTCCTGCTGTCTGTGTCAATGGACGCAGCAGCAGGACACGGGAGCACACCCGCATGGGTTCCCTGAGGGAGAGTGCTTCTTCGACGGGACACTCGAGAAGAGGAGGAGCCAGGAGCGCCGCTGAGGGACCCCAGAAGAGGAGGATCGGCCTCTCTGTGCAAAACCAACTGCACAGAGGAGATAAGTATGACATGTTTGTTTTTTGTTTTGTTTTTTTAAATGACCGTTTACATATCCTTTAAAACAGAACTGGAACTCTTTAAGGAAAACATGAGAAAAGTGTATTATTTATTTCATAAAACTATATAAATAAACTACATAAAACTTCAAGTAAGAAGAGTACCAGAATTGTGAAAACCAGCACTGAGCTTTTCCAATTTTCTCCACTTTCCTATACAAATTTTCCGTACTTCTTGCACCATCTTTCTTACTTCCTACTACTTTTCTTTAATCACAGATCCTAACTAGTAATAATGTCAAAAGCTATAATATAGCTTAGATATAATTCCTGAGCACCATTGTGGTGACCAGAGCATACTCAGCCTTTCATTGCAGCATCCTAAAGATATATGCCCCGTACACACGGTCGGATTTTTCGACGAAATATGTGTGTTAGGACCTTGTTGTCGGAAATTCCGACCGTGTGTAGGCTCCATCACACATTTTCCATTGGATTTTCCGACACACGAAGTTTGAGAGCAGGATATAAAATTTTCTGACAACAAAATCCGTTGTCGGAAATTCCGATCGTGTGTACACAAATCCGACGCACAAAGTGCCACGCATGCTCAGAATAAATAAAGAGATGAAAGCTATTGGCTACTGCCCTGTTTATAGTCCCGATGTACGTGTTTTACGTCACCGCGTTCAGAACGATCGGATTTTCCGACAACTTTGTGTGACCGTGTGTATACAAGACAAGTTTGAGCCAACATCCGTCAGAAGAAATCCTAGGATTTTGTTGTCGGAATGTCCGAACAAGGTCCGACCGTGTGTACGGGGCAATAGTGTTCTGCAGCACATGTTGGAAGGATTCCAAGGAGATTATAAAACCTATATTTCATTAACAGATAAACAATCCAAAATGACATTTGTAGATGGTATAATGATCTATGCTAGGTCAATTTTGTATTGTATGACCTATATTATCCTGATTTAACACGTGTTTCGCTGCACCAGGGCCACTTTATAACACAATAATAATTGGTATACAGAATAATTGATGGACCCCAGGCATATCAAACTGCATAGTGGGGGTTTGCAACTTTTTTAAAAAGTAAACCAGAGCTGTGTTAGGGCTCTGAAGTTATGCTTATGCTGAACTGAGTGTAAGACCATCCTTTCCAAGAGCCAACTTGAGCACTTTGGAAGAAGCACGGGAAAGTAGAAGGGTTGTATTATTTCCTAGTATGCATATTGTCAAAAATGACATGACTGTAAACACATGGCCTTGTATGTGCTACTTTAGGCAGCACAAAATGCAGGATCTCTCATGATTTTTTGGACTGGAAATAAAGCTTACGTTTAGTATTTTTTTAAATACAGTCCCAAATACATTATGTATGTTTAATGGTGTGTATTATATTACCTGCAGGCCACTGGTGCTTTTATTAAAAAAAAAACATCCCTGCAGTGTCTCCCAGGCATCAGATTCTGCCCTGTGTGTCTTCAGGCACTATGTGGTGAAATTTTACATTGCAATCACATCCCAAAACATAATAAAGTACTTTTGTTTTCACATGATTGAATGATGGAACTCAGCAGAGCTTTACTCAAACTTCAGCTTTAAATCACACTGATCATTTTAAAGTTCACTTGTCATAAGACAATAATGGGGATGTCATTGCTGGTCTCCTTTTGAAAATGCTTGTTGCTTGATTTTATCTGGCTTCAATACATTCAAGTCACCGACCCTAAATAAGTATGCTGCAAATGAGTGTAAGAAACATGTTGGGGCTCTTTATTTCTATACTTTTACCAGGTCATTGATTTGGAAAGAAGTGAAGGCAAAGCATCAGTATGACAGTTAGGCAGCTAACATTATAGGTGTACTTCAAAGAAGAATCTTTTTGCGTTTTGCAAGTGGTAACCCCAGTATTTATTTTTTCAGCCAGCAGCTCGTTTTCTCTTGAAAGCGTTCAGAACGGCTCATGAGCCGCTGGAACGCTTTCAGGAGCAGTGGGAGGGGACTATCCCCCACCACTCGCTGATGTTGCTCGGGCTTACCGTTATCATCGATTTGCCCAAGAAATGATCCCATGGTGCAGCCAGCTGGTCACAGAGGTGGTAAAAGACTAGATCGTTTTTGATCGCCTCTATGGCCTTGGAGGACCGGAGCAATGTCATGACATCACTTCCAGTCCAGGGTGGCAGTAAACTTTTTTTTTAAAATCTTTTGCTTTTAACCACTTGCTGCCCGGCCACCGTCAAATGATGTCAAACAGTGTGGCTCTCATTCTGGGTGGACGTCATATGACGGCGTCCCAGGACGACTTCTTTTGTGCACCCCCAAGGGCGCGCAGCATGGCAATCACGGCACGACCCTGATCTGTGTAAAGAGCCGCGGCTCTTTATCTATGTGATCGGCTGTGTCCAGTCACAGCCGGTCACATGTAAACACGGAGATGCCGGTAATCGTCGCTCCTCGCCTCACACTGACAGAGTGTAAGGAGAGGAGAGCCAATCAGCGGCATCTCCTCACAGAGGACATCTAGGGATGTAATCAGGGCACTGGTCATCAGTGCCCTGATTACAATTATGTGCCCACCACTGCCAGAAATCAGTGCCAACTAGTGCCCACAATTGGCACCAATCTGTGCTCACCAGTGCCAGCACACAGTGCCCACAAGTGATGCCAGTCAGTGCTGGCTATCAATGCTCATCACTGTTGCCCATGAACGCTCATCACTGCTGCCCATCAATGCCACCCATCAATGCCCATCAGTGCCACCCATCAGTGCCCAGTGCCACCCATCAGTGCTCATCAATGTCACCTATCAGTGCCACCTATCAGTGCCCATAAGTGCGGCATATTCGTGCCTCCTCATCAGTACCACCTAATCAGTGCCCATAAGTGTGATGCCTCATCAGTGCTCATAAGTGCCACTTCATCAGTGCAGCCTATCAGTGCCCATCAGTGCTGCCTCATCGGCGCCCATCGGTGAAGGAGAAAATTTACTTTTTTACAAAATTTACTGACAGAATCTATGAAAAACGTTTTTTTTTTTTCAACGTTTTTGGTCGTTCTGTTTTTTTTTGGAAAAAATAAAAAAACTAGGAGTGATTAAATACCACCAAAAGAAAGCTCTATTTGCATGAAGAAAATGATAAAAAAATTCACATGGTTACAGTGTAGCATGACCGCGCAATTGTCATTCAAAGTGTGACAGCACTGAAAGCTGAAAAATGGCCTGGGCAGGAAGGGGGTGTAAGTGCCCTGTATTGAGGTGGTTAAAGATAAAGGAAAGATTTTGGGTCTTTTTGACCCCAGATCTCTTCATAAATAGGACTTGCCATCCCTATTTCTATTACAAGGGGATGTTTACATTCCTTGTAATAGGATAAAAAAAAAATAACATAAATAAGAAATGTTTTTTTTTTTTTAAGTGCCACCATCCCTCCGTGCATCCTCCATATGTAAGCATGTAAACAATGTTTGTACCACACGTGTGAGGTATCGCGGCAAATGTTAGAGAGCAATAATTCTGGATCTAAACCACCTTTTTAACTCTAAACAGGTAACCTGTAAAAGGCATTTAAAGCATCACCTATGTAGATTTTTAAGTACCATAGTTTGTCACCCTTCTAGATCGTGTGCAATTTTAAAGTGTCACATATGAGGTATCTTATTACTCGGCATAACATCATCTTTCATATTCTACAATAAAATGAGGGTATATATTGTTTTTTTAATTCATTAAAAACATTTTTTTTGTCTAAAAAAGTTGTGTTTGAAAAACCACTGCGCAAATACCATGTGACATAAAAAGATTGCAACGATCACTATTTATATTTAAACAAAAATTGCCAGAAAAGGCTTGGTCTTCAAGTGGTTAAAATAATTAGTTACTGTTTTAGAGAGCAGATAAATAAGTACCTTTTCCTCACTAATTCTTGAGTTTTAAACTATTGTTGGGACCCCTCGCCTCTCCTTGCAGGTAAATGCACTTTTCTTCTTTGAAAGAACAGCTGCGTACCCAAGAGGAGACAGCTGATGTGAGGTTGCCTTCATAATTCAGCATTTTTTAGAGCAGTGAGTGCAACTACTCAAACTATCACTCTGATTGGTAAATTCAGATTACTAAAGTTTAAACTAGGAATTCAGCCTTTATGTTTTTTTCACTTTTGTATAAAACGAGAAAGCATTAGAATGTCTTTGTTTTTACAGGGTGCCAAGATTTCTCCAGATATGCAAAAAAAAAAAAAACAAGTCCTGGAGGACTAAAAACTAAAACTAAAAGCTAAAATTAATGTACATAGGTGCATCCTGGGTCCAATGCCAGTTAAGAAGTAAGAGGTTTTGGGAAAATTCCCCAAACTAAAGCTATAAAAAAATAAATAAAAGTGCAACAGACAGAGTAATATCACAAATGAATTGATTGTTGTACGTTTTTTCTCCACAAATAGAGCCTTCTTTTGGTGGTATTTGATCACCTCTGTGGTTTTTATTTTTTGTGCTATAAACAAAAAAAGCCAAATTTTTTTTTAAAAAAAAGCAACAAATAAGCTATAAAACACACCCAATACAAAAATGTTTTCATCAATTTAGGCCAATATGTATTGTGCTAAACAAAATCCCAATAAGCGTATATTGATTGGTTTGCGCAAAAGTTATAGCGTCTGCAAACTATGGGATATTTTTATGGAATTTTTCTTCTTATTTTCCTTTTTTTACTAATAATGGCGGCAAACGGCAACTTATAGCGGGTCTGCGATATTGCGGCAGACAGTCGGGACACTGACATTTTTGACACTTTTTGGGGACCAGTGACACCAATACAGTGATCGGTGAAATATGCACTGTCACTGTACTAATGTCACTGGCTGGGAAGGGGTAATATTAGGAGCGATCAAAGGGTTAAATGTGTTCCTAGCCTGTGCTTTACTAAACTGTGGGAGGTGCTTGTACTAGGGGAAGGCAGAGATTCCTTATCAGGAACACAGGATCAATGTCTTCCCCGGTGACAGAACGGCAATCTGCCTTGTTTACATAGGCAAACTGCCGTTCTGCCTGTGTAACGAATAATCGTCAGGTGTCGGCGGACATCGAGTCTGCGGTACCTGCTGACTGGTCTGCAAGCCCCCAACCTGAAAGTGCTGGATCATGTACTAGGTATGCGATCCAGCACAGGAGAGCCGCCTTTCGGCTATATAATATTTATATATATATATATATACAGTATACGGTCGGCAAACGGTTAAAGTACAATTGTTGCAGCAAACAAATCAAATCTTTCAACTGTGATATGTTACTTGATAGCTTATTATTTTCATCAGGCACAACATTTTAAAATACACAATTGTGCTTTTAAACTAACATTTGCATTTGCACCATTTACCAACCATAGTCTAACACATTTTGAAACGACTGAGAGATTTGTTGACAGCTAATACTGAACAGTGTACAGTGCATAAATCGTTTAAAAGTAATGTGGCCCCATCTAAACATCCCTAGAGTGCCATGAATCTGCTGCGCGATTCATATAATTGATTACCACATCTCCAATGGGCTTGTGAATCACACTGAAAAACAATGATGATGCAAAAGTGCAATTATAACTTTTCATTCAAATTAATCTTAAAATGTTTTCAATCACTAGAGCAGCTACCAACAATTCATTCTCTCCAGACATCTATTGCCTGCCTTTATAGTTTTACATATGAATGTTATTTTTGATGTACGGTATTTACAAAATACACCTTATGTTGAAGCTGCTATCAGAAAAATGTGTTCTATTTTACAGGGTTATTTTTATCAGATATTTTATGAGTGGTACTTTTCTGTGCTTACATAAACATAAAAGGCTGATGAATAATTTAATGAGAAATACTAGACAGCATAAAAACAACAAACATATTAAAACAAAGTGCACATGAATGTCTTTATATCATAGTGTGTTAACGGCCTGGTTACCATACATGTTACAATCTGCACAGACAATCTTTGTACTCTTGTACTCTTTGTAATCTTTGTAATCAACTTTAGATCTACCAAAACTATGTAACATGAGGTTCTACCTAATCTATGTAATACATTTAAATCTAAACATCCAGGGCCTTTCACTACATATTTGTTGGTAAATCAAAAGGGGATTGTAATGTGGGTGGTAAGCTTAAATCTTAACCGCTTAAGGTCCGCCCTATAATTTTACTGCTACGGGGTGGCACCTCTGCGCCGGATCCTGTTTAACCATCTCAATACAGGGCATTTTCACCCCCTTCCTGCCCAGGCCATTTTTCAGCTTTCAGCGCTGTCACACTTTGAATGACAATTGCGCAGTCATACAACACTGTACCCAGATGAAATTGTTATCATTTTTTCCCCACAAATAGAGTTTTCTTTTGGTGGCATTTGATTGCCTCTGCAGTTTTTATTTTTACGCTATAAACAAAAGAAGAGTGACAAGTTTGAAAAAAAAAACACAATATTTTTTACTTTTTGCTATAATAAATAACCAATTTTTTTTTCTTTAAAACTAATTTTTTCCTCAGTTTAGGCCGATATGTATTCTTCTACATATTATTGGTAAAATTGCAATAAGCGTATATTAATTGGTTTGCGCAAAAGTTATAGCGTCTACAAAATAGGGGATAGATTTATAGCATTTTTATTTTTTATTTTTTTTACTAGTAATGGCGACGATCTGCAATTTTTATCATGACTGCGATATTGCGGCGGACATATCGGACACTTGTGACACATTTTTGGGACCATTCACATTTATACAGCGATCCGTGCAATAAAAAATGCATTGAATACTGTATAAATGTGACTGGCAGGGAAGGGGTTAACACTAGGGGGTGATCGAGAGGGTTAATTATGTTCCTAGGGAGTGTTTCTAGGGGGAGGGGACTCACAAGGGAAGGAGAACGATCGGTGTTCCTCTGTACTGGGAACACACCATCGGTCTCCTCTCACCTGACAGGACATGGATCTGTGTGTTTACACACACAGATCCACGGTCCTGCTGTGTTACCGGGCAATCGCGGGTGCCCGGCGGACATCGCGGCCCCCGGGCACGCACACCGGGTGCCCAGTGGCACAACAACCATCGTCGGCGCGAGCGCGCCCCCTGGTGGGCCGGGAAAGCGAGGGCGTCATATGACGTCCTCCTGCAATGAGAGCTGCGCCTCCTGGCCGTCAATTGACAGCCGGCAAGCAGATATATACGTGATCTGGCTCTTTCGGTTAGGGGGCGCACATGCACTCCACAGGCTACTCACTCCCACTGTGATCACACACAGCAGGAGCCCAGTCGCCGGTACTGCAGACTTGATGTCTGCGGGCATCCACCGATCATCCAGCAGAGAGCCAGAATTATGGTCTGCCTATGTAAACAAGGCAGATTGTCGTTTTGACAGGAGGGAACTCAGGGAAGGCATGGATCCCATGCCTCTGCAAAGCATGTACAAGGATCCATGTCTTCCCCTAGTAAAAGCACCTCCCACAGTTTAATAAAACACATGCTAGGCACACAGTTAACCCTTTATTCGCCCCTGATGTTAACCCCTTCCCAACCAATTTCAATAGTACAGTGACAGTGCATATTTTTTAGCACTGATCACTGTATTAGGCTTTGTGTACCCAGGACGTTTGAAAACCTCTTCTGAACGCTGGAACTTGACAGCTAGTAAAAACATCAGTTTTGCCCCTTTTACATGCCACGTTTAACGGTCTCTCTCTTACCTCAATTGTTTCTACACTGCTGTAAATGCCTGAGTGTACTTGTACCTATAAGATAACATTGAGGAAAGTTCAGGGGCTGCTGAAAAAAACGCCCAAATGCTCCAAAACGTCCGTTTACCAGCTGCAGTGTACATGAATCCTTAGTGTCACTGGTCCCCAAAAAATGTCAAAAGTGTCAGAATGTCCGCTGCAATATCCCAGTCCCACTATAAGCCACTGCTCACCGCCATTACTAGTGAAATAAATAAATACAAATAAATAAAAATATCCCATAGTTTGAAGACCCTGCAACATTTTGCGCAAATTAATTACCCAAAATATGTAGCAGAATACATATTGGGCTAAATTTATGAAGAAATTTGATTTTTTTTTTCATTTTTTTCATTGGACATGTTTTATAACAGAAAGTAAAAAAAAAAATGTTTTTTTTTTTTTAATTGTCGGTCTTTTTTTTGTTTATTAACTTTTAACAGTAAACCCTAAGGCTGGATTCACACCTATGCAGTTTTAGTGCTTTTTGCATTTTGCAGATTTGCACTACAGAACGTGTTCCATAGGAAACCATGTTAAATGGACTGTAGTGCAAATCTGCAAAATGCAAAAAGCACTAAAACTGCATAGGTGTGAATCCAGCCTAAACACTAAATTAACCTCCTAAAACAAGTTCTACCCTGTCATCACTCCAAGCATCTCCATCAACAAATAGCAGTAACAATGCAATCTGACTCTTTCCTTATGTTCTATACAGGTGGTCTATGCACAATAAAAGAAAATGAATTTTGAATAAACTAATTATATATATATATATATATATATATATATATATATATTTTAAGCATTTGCTGGTATTAATGGAAATGTACATGTTTGTAAAAATAAAGAAAAAGTCCATTGCCTTTGTTTGTTTGTTACCAATGAAACAAAAAAAATACTAGCTGTTCCCAAACCTTTAAAAAATAGAATGCAATGAATTATTGCTATGTTAGAAACCTAAGTTCTATTAAGAAAGCAATGCCATTCTTAAAAGTATCAATCATAAAAACGATGGCTTTCTTTCCATTCCTAACAAGCTGATATATAGTGAGTGTGTCAGTGAGCTGGGTTGTGTCCCAGGGCTATCTTTGGTGGGAAGTGTAGTCACTTTTTGTAAAATGTCTATATATGGTGAACATTGGGGTCACATGACTCTTTAAATGTCTTTCTTGAAGGAATGCATACATGGAAATGGATTATAAACATACAACTGTTGTAAGAATATATAGGCTTTGTATTCTACAGAAATATTTGAAATGTTTACATATTTTGTTAAGTATGAAACCAATGTAAAAATGTGCCACTTAGCACATATATATGTATAAGTAAATGGCTTTCAAGCTATTTATATTAACAAGATACAAATGTAGTCTAGATGTAGCTTTCACAATGGGCTTGACATTTTGTTTGACTTTTATGTCTCTAGAAAAAGGCTGAGCAAATCATACAACTGACTGGCCACTTTTTTTCCAGACTTGCCAGAAAATACACACCTGACACAGGTTATGGGGTTGATTTGCTAAAACTGGATGGAGAAAAATCTGGTGCAGCTGTGCATGGTTCAGCTTGTTCAATTAAGCTTTGACAAAAAACCTGGAAGCTGATTGGTTTCTATACACAGCTGCACCAGATTTTGCACTCTCCAGTTTTAGTAAATCAACCCCTGGGCGTGATGAAAAAATATAAATAAAACCTAACTCCAGGCAAACAGCAAAATACACAGATGAAATGCATTTACTGTATATGGGGGTGTTTTACCTGTGAAAGGATTTGTATTTCTGTCCATTCAGAGCTTTTCAAAGCTCTGCCACACAGCACAGTCGTGTCTGGCAGGACAGTTGATATCATTTTCTTTGCTGCAGGTATGTAACAGTGGGGTTGATTTACTAAAACTGGAGAGTGCAAAATCTGGTGCAGCTCTGCATAGAAACCAATCAGCTTCCAGGATTTTTTTTTTTGTTAAAGCCTAATTGAACAAGCTGAAGTTAGAAGCTGATTTACTACCATGCATAGTTGCACCATATTTTGCACTCTTCAATTTTTTAGTAAAACTAACCCGTTTATAGGGCCTGTTGATCCCCCATCTTGTCACTGGACAGTCAGTGGAGAAGAGCAACAGAACAGAAAGCTCATATCTCTCTCACTCACGATCTCATGCTATTAGCACATTGGGGATTATTTACTAAAGACAACTCCACTTTGCACTGAAAGTGCACTTGGAAGTGCAGTCACTGTAGATCTGAGGGAGACATGCAAGGAAAATAAAAAAGAGCATTTTAGCTTACACATGATTGGATGATAAAATCAGCAGAGCTTCCCCTCATTTCAGATCTTCCCCTCAGATCTACAGCGACTGCACTTCCAAACGCACTTGTAGAGTAAAGTGGATTTTCCTTTAGTAAATCAACCCCATTGCTTGGTAGTACATGAGCTCTGCCACACACCTGATTGGCACCTTGTGCTGCTTCTCCCCTTTCCCAATCTGAGGTCTACTGTACAAGACATTCCAAGAGGTTGATACCTAGACAAAAAACAGGAATTACTCTGCTTGCAATAAAAATAAATGTAATAATGAGTAAACAGCTGTGTTAATATATACTTAATATTTGCCTGGAGTTTAGCTTTAAATAGTGAGTTGAACAGCATGAAATAGGCATTGCTATAGGGCACACAAGAAGAGATGTCCAGGCACTTATATTCTTTGAAGACAATAGTATTGACAGCTTCCCCATTTCTCTCAGTGTAAGTTCTACTTTAAGGGTAATTTATAACTGGGACTCGATAGACCAAAATTTTATTTTAAATTTCATTAAGTTCATGAAAATTGCAGGAATTTTACAGTGTCCATCCTCGATAACCTTTGTTTGACCAGTAATCACTGCTCCTAGAACATAAGTTGTATAATAGAAAATATCAAATTGTATTGTATTTGTACTGTCTACCCTCAAGTTGTAAAGCGCTACGTAAACTGCTGGCGCTATATAAATACTGTATAATAATAATAATAGAAAATACCAGTCACTGAGACCACGTGCCTATTTTAAAGAGCAAATATGTTGGGTGTGATAACATCAACATGTCTTAAGTGTCATATGAATAGGAATTTTTAAGTAGTGTACAGTAGGGTCTGGAACGTTGTATGAAGACAGCTTTCTCCTGTTTTTATCTGACACAACACTACTGAAGAGAGATCAAAATTCTACACATTCCCGCTAATAAAAATATAGACATAAAGGTCAAATATAGGCAAGTCACTGTCTGTGGTCATATAAGGTGTTGGTAAAAGACAAATTTAAACAAAATAAGCAATTGGAGTGGAAACTCCAAGAAAAAAGTGGAATAAACATGTGAAAACAATCTTATCTGCCCAAGAATTTGTATTTATATAGTCACTTTTGCGATTTATACATCTATTTCTCAGTTAGGAGATACTGTATAGTGGTGTCAAGTCTCTGCCTGCAGCCTTCTGAGTGGACAATCAAGGAGTAGCTGAACACTGATAGCTCACTGTCTGCATGTTCCCTCCCAGCACATGTGTATGGAGCACAGCCTGATTGGCTCCTAGTGCTGCCTCTTCCTCTACCATCCTCAGGAAATGATCACAGAGGATAATATCAACACCGGTTCAAGTACATACTGTGTGTATATATATATATATATATTTTTTTTTTTTTTTTAAGTAATACACAGTTAAATACACAGAAATATACAGTATATACATATTTGTAAGCTGTTTTACCTGCCAAAAGATTTGTATTTCTGTCCATCTAATTCTTAGATTTACATGACTCTGCCACAGCCTGTCCAGTCCTGTTCATCTCTGAGACTGTGGCTGGACAGTAAAAGGACAAAAGGTAAAATGGGTCCATCCCTCTGTGACTCTGCTGCCTCCTCTTCTCAGCAGTACCAAAGAGAACTGGTGCTCAAAACCTGCAATCTGTCCATCTCTGCAGTTTCAGGTGGTGGACAATGGTGCTTGTTAATGCTCCCCACATGGAATGGACAAACAAGCTAGCCAAGCTCCAATGACATCAGCCTTCACAAAGTTTTATTATTCCAGACTAGATCACAGAAGAGTCCACCCAGGCAAAGCTTTACTCTGACATATTTCACCCAAGTGGCATTAAAGTTAGTGCTCACAACTACTGCAAGCCCCTCTGTTATAACACAATATACCACACAGTGTATGTGCTTTTTAATATTCTCCTGCTAAAAACCCTTTTCCACATCGCCTATGTGCAGTCACGTGACCGCCCGGCTGACTTGAGAGGGGGATCTAAGCCCCTCCCTCTGTAGTCCTTAGATCGGGGAAGAAGAGCAGCAGGCAGTCACGTGACCGCAAATCAGTGATGTGGAAAAAAGTATTTAGCAGGAGAATTGAAAAAAAACCACATACACTGTGTGGTATTTTGTGTTGTAACAGAGGGGCTTGCAGTAGTTGTGAGCACTGACTTTACAACCACTTTAATGATGTATACATTTGTGTTTTTATATCTGTCGGGTGTTTAGGTTTAAGTAAAAAAAAGTAATCTATACTACATAAATATCTGTTCCTTCATGTTTGGATGTTTGGTCTTTACCTTTAAATGCTATTGTTGTCACTAACTTTATACTGAGGTTTAAGAGTAATACCTTGTTAGGGGGTTATTGTCACGGATGGGAATGATTATTTCAGCTGTGCATATTACTGTGTAACTGAGGTTTCAGGGCACATGCCATATAATTAGTTGCTGTTTTCTTAGCAAAATTGGAATTGTAATGCGTGTTCCTGTGGGGAGGCCAAGGGCTGCATTAGTGGCCCCAAGAATGAAGTAAGTTGTGATCACTTCTGTTTCATAAAATGTTCAGCCTTTTCTTCCTATATTTACTATGCATGCTCATTATACCATTTGTAATCAATTGTATTACATTTGTTGTTATTAAATCTGCATGATAGTTTGCACCATTGAACTGATTTGTTCATTTGTATTTCAGTCAATACTAATTTCAGAGCAACCAATGATGCAACAGCAAAGAAAACTGCATTTACCATGATGGTTGGAATACTAATTAGCAGTTTGCAGTTCAATTAGTTAAACTGCTAGCAATAATTGAGTCTGTTGTGAAGACGTTTTCAGTGTGTTTTAACACAATGTCACCTTTCGTTCTGCCTGTTAGTTGTGGCGTGCTGTATTAGGTTAATCTGCTTGTGAAATGACTCACAATTTAACAGCCTAGCCGGCAAAGAGGAATAATAAACACCAGCAATATCAATACTCTGCAACCTTGCAGGCACATGAAATCTTGACATGTTATAGCAATACTCCTTATTCATATAGGCAATCTATTATCATAAATGTGTTGCACTTGGGGCTTCCAGGAAAAGGTGTTTTTTAATCATTTGGAGTACTAGATTGATATATATACAGTATATATATATATATATTGTAAAGGATTTGCATCAAATGTAGAGCTTGAAGGACACTGCCACTTGCTGGTTCTTCTTAAGGGCTTTGTTTGCCCATTTTTATTAAAAGAGAGTTCAACAAACAAAGATAGATTTCCCTCACAGGGGTTTCAGCATTGCTTTTCCTCAACAAAACTACATTCAGCCTAGTTGTCTCTCACTTGTAGCACTGCAGCTCTGGCCTTACCCTCCAGGCCCTTGTCTGTCTCATACAGACTGTTTCACCGACCACCTTGGTGCACATAGTTAACAGCCTCTTGCTGCACTTGCTCCCCCGCGGAGCCCTCCTGACTCCTGGTACTCAGACTTCCTGTCTCCTGGGGTGGAGCCCAGAACTATGGTCAGGTTACTACTAAAAGCCCAGCACACACCTGACCAATCAGTATGTTGGCTGTTTTCAAAATCAGGACCCAGGACTGGGGATTTCATCCCACCCAGATCTCTCAGAAATCCCCGGGCTTCAGGTCCCAAAGTGGACCTTTCTAAGAAAGGAGGAAACTGAAAAGCCAGTTTCCTCTTCATGTTACAAGTTCCCTGGAGCCCCCCAACCCGCCTGGTTGAGAATTCTGGGTCACATCCTCCTTCTAGACCCTGGCAGGGCAACGCTCTGCCACAATATATCTATCTATTTAGAGATACAAATCTATCTATCTATATCTATCTATCTATCTATCTATCTATCTATCTATCTATCTATCTATCTATCTATCTATCTATCTATCTATCTATCTATCTATCTATCTATCTATCTATCTATCCACACATACACACAGTATCTCACAAAAGTGAGTACATCCCTCACATTTTTGTAAATATTTTATTATATCTTTTCATGGGACAACACTGAGGAAATGACACTTTGCTACAATGTAAGTGAGTGTACAGCTTGTATAACAGTGTAAATTTGCTGTCCCCTCAAAATAACTCAACACACAGCCATTAATGACTACACCACTGGCAACAAAATTGAGGACACCAGTAAGTGAAAATGTCCAAATTGGGCCCAATTAGCCATTTTCCCTCCTCGGGGTCATGTGACTCATTAGTGTTACAAGGTCCCAGGTGTGAATGGGGAGCAAGTGTGTTAAATGTGATGTTATTGCTTTCACTCGCTCATACAGGTCACTGGAAGTTCAACATTGTACCTCATGGCAAAGAACTCTCTGAGGATCTGAAAAAAATAATTGTTGCTCTACATAAAGATGGCATAGGCCAGGGATATGCAATTCGCGGACCTCCAGCTGTTGCAAAACTACAAGCCCCATCATGCCTCTGCCTCTGGGTGTCATGCTTGTGGCTGTTAGAATCTTGCTATGCCTCATGGGACTTGTAGTTCTGCAACAGCTGGAGGTCCACTAATTGCATATTCCTAGCCTAGGCTATAAGAAGATTGCCAAGACCCTGAAACTGAGCTGCAGCATGGTGGCCAAGACCATACAGCGGTTTAACAGGACAGGTTCCACTCAGAACAGGCCTCGCCATGGTCGTCCAAAGAAGTTGAGTGCACGTGCTCAGCGTCATATACAGAGGTTGTCTTTGGGAAATAGACATATGAGTGCTGCCAGCATTTCTGCAGAGGTTGAAGGGGTGGAGGTCAGCCAGTCAGTGCTTGGACCATACACCGCACACTGCATCAAATTTGTCTGCATGGCTGTTGTCCCAGAAGGAAGCTTCTTCTACAGATGATGCACAAGAAAGTCTGAAGACAAGCAGACTAAGGACAAGGGTTCCTGGAACCATGTCCTCTGGTCTGAGGAGACCAAGATAAACTTATTTGGTTCAGATGGTTTCAAGTGTGTATGGCAGCAACCAGGTGAGAAGTACAAAGACAAGTGTGTCTTGCCTACAGTCAAGCATGGTGGTGGGGGTGTCATGGTCTGGGGCTGCATGAGTGCTGCCGGCATTGGGGAGCTACAGTTCATTGAGGGAACCATGAATGCAAACATGTACTGTGACATGCTGAAGCAGAGCATGATCCCCTCCCTTCGGAGTCTGGGCCGCAGGGCAGTATTACAACATGATAACGACCCCGATCACGTGATCGGAGGAGGATGCTGTACTCATGCTGTGCTGGCTGCTAAAGTTCCCTTTACTAGTCTCAGGTGTTTGGCTGTTAGCATGGATTTTGAGCCCTCCTCCCCTCCCCTACACTACAACCTGTAGGGGTTATCTTTGGAACTAGTTTGCAGGTCCGAAGATTCTTTTGGACCCCAGCCTGCGAAGGGCGCCGCACCTAACTTTTGGACGTGGCTTTTCTCAGCACTTATTGGAACTGTACTCTATATACGAGTCACCTATAGTACCTTACATTACCAACAATTGGATTTTCCTTATGTGCGCATGACCTGGGAGACCGCAGTGAAGCTGATTTTAGACTTGGATGCCTTTATAACATTTGCATTTTGAAAATGGTAACTCTCACTTGTTAAACCTTGATGGAGGACTTTCCGAAACGCGTCGGTTTAGTGAGACTTACTACACTCCATACCATTGGTCTGTTTAATTGCCATGTTGTGGTATCCTCTATTTCATACATGTTGCCTTTGATGCATTTGTCTGTATATATTATTTCTGTTTGATGTTTATATGTTGTACTTTTTGTCACTTTTTTGATCTTTGGAATAAAATTACTTTTATACCTATATTGTATCATTTATGGTAATGCCCTAAAAATCCCACTCAAGGGCAATCCTTTGTTCTATTCCCTGGGGATGTTCCTTCAGTTGTTTATTGTTGTAGAAAAAAAGCAGATCACAGACATGGCCAAAAACTAAAGGCATTTCAAATGGCAACTTTCTGGCTTTAAGAAACACTAAAAGAAATCAAGAAAAATAATTGTGGTGGCCAGTAACAGTTAGATTTATAGAACAAGCACAGGGAATAAATTATGGAATCACTCAATTCTGAGGAAAAATTAATGGAATCACCCTGTAAATTTTCATTACAAACACTAACACCTGCATCAGATTAAATCTGCTTGTTAGTATGTAGGTAAAAAGGAGTGATCACACCTTGGAGAGCTGTTGCAACAAGTGGACTGATATGAAGCATGGCTCCAACACCAGAGATGTCAATTGAAAAAAAGGAGAGGATTATCAGACTCCCTAAAGAGGGTAAATCATAACGCAGTGTTGCACAAGATGTTGGTTGTTCACAGTCGGCTGTGTCTAAAACATGGACCAAATACAAACAACATGGGAAGGTGGTTAAAGGCAAGCATACTGGTAGACCAAGGAAGACATCAAAGCGTCAAGACAGAAAACTTAAAGCAATATGCCATGAAAACAGATAATGTACAACAAAACAAATGAGGAACAAATGGGAGGAAACTGGAGTCAACATCTGTGACCGAACTGTAAGAAACCGCCTAAAGGAAATGGGATTTACATACAGAAAAGCTAAAAGAAAGCCATCTCTAACACCTAAACACAAAAAAAACAAGGTTACAATGGGCTAAGGAAAGGCAATCGTGGACTGTGGATGATTGGATTTCTGTCTTGACACTTTGATGTCTACCAGTATGCTTGCCTTTAACCACCTTCCCATGTTGTTTGTATTTGGTCCATGTTTTAGACACAGCCGACTGTGAACAACCAACATCTTGTGCAACACTGCGTGATGATTTACCCTCTTTAAGGAGTTTGATAATCCTCTCCTTTTTTTCAATTGACATCTCTGGTGTTGGAGCCATGCTTCATGTCAGTCCACTTGTTGCAACAGCTCTCCAAGGTGTGATCACTCCTTTTTACCTACATACTAACAAGCAGATTTAATCTGATGCAGGTGTTAGTGTTTGTAATGAAAATTTACAGGGTGATTCCATAATTTTTTCCTCAGAATTGAGTGATTCCACAATTTATTCCATGTGCTTGTTCTATAAATCTAACTGTTGCTGGCCACCACAATTATTTTTCTTGATTTCTTTTAGTGTTTCTTAAAGCCAGAAAGTTGCCATTTGAAATGCCTTTAGTTTTTGGCCATGTCTGTGATCTGCTTTTTTTCTACAACAATAAACAACTGAAGGAACATCCTCAGGGACTGGTGATTCCATAATTTTTGCCAGGGGTTGTATATACAAGAATTTTCTGAAAAAAACAGTATCATTAGTAGTAATCAGCATGGGTTTACAAAGGGTCGTTCTTGCCAGACCAATATGTTAACATTCTACGAGGAAGTGAGCTTCCATCTAGATAGGGGGAGGCCTGTGGATTTAGTGTATCTGGATTTTGTAAAAGCATTCAATACAGTTCCCCATAAACACTTAATCTACAAGCTGCAGGCATTGACCATAAGATTTGTTCTTGGATAGAAAACTGGTTACAGGGGCGCGTCTAAAGGTTAGTGATAAATAACGTGTACTCAGACTAGTCTGGAGTGGTAAGTGGGGTGCCACAAGGTTTGATCTTGGGACCAATTCTGTTTAATTTATTCATAAATGATATAGAAAATGGGATAAATAGCTCAATCTCAGTTTTTGCGGATGACACAAAAATAAGCAGGGCAATAACTTGACATCAGGATATAGACATTTTACAGAAAGATCTGAACAAAATAATGGAGTGGGCAACTACATGACAAATGAGGTTTAATGTGGAGAAATGTAAAGTAATGCACTTGGGGGCTAAAAACATAAACGCATACTACTCACTAGAGGGGGGAACCTCTGGGGGAATCAAGGATGAAAAAATATCTGGGGGTCCTAGTGGAGGAATGACTGAGCAATAGCATGCAATGTCAAGCTGCAGCTACCAAAGCCGGCATAATATTAGCATGCATAACAAAGGGGATATACTCCAGAGATAAAACTATAATCTTGCCTCTTTATAAAATTCAGGTCCGGCCACATCTGGAGTATTCCGTCCAGTTCTGGTCACCAGTCCTCAGAAGGGATGTGCTGGAGCTGGAGAGAGTCCAAGGAAGGGCAACAAAATTAATAAGGGGATTCGAGGACCTCAATTACGAGGAGAGTCTACAAGCACTAAATTTATTCTCGCTTGAGAGGGGACATGATAGCGATTTACAATTACCTCAGTGGCGATCCCAGCATAGGAAAAAAGCTATTCAGTCTCAGGGAGTGTAAGAGGACATGTGGCCACACAATAGGATTGGAGGAGAAGCAGTTTAACCTTAAGCTGTGCAGTGTTTTTTTCACTATCAGGGCAGTAAGGATGTGTCATTTAAAAGACTCTTAGACATGCATCTTAAAGAACAAAACATACAGGGATATGGGAAATAATTATTGACACTGACACACATATACCTACACAGGTTGTACTGGATGGACTAGTGTCTTTATTCAACCTTACCTACTATGTAACTATATGTAATTAGAAAGCAATCCTGCCCCTTGTCAGTGTAAATTAATATTAGCTGGTTCAGTCTCACCTGATAGCCTATACAAATGTGTCTCATTACCAAGGTGTCTCATGATGGGTAAAATCAGAGAGCTCCCTAAAGACCTTTGCAACCTTATTGTTGCAAAACATACTGATGGCATTGGTTAAAGAAGGATTTTTAAACTTCTGAATGTTCCAGTGAGCACTTTTAATGGCGCGTACACACGGTCGGACTTTTCAGCTACAAAAGTCCGACAGACTTTCGACGGACTTTTGACGGACTTTCAACAGACTTTCTAACGACCGGACTTGCCTACACACGATCACACCAAAGTCCGACAGATTCGTACGTGATGACGTACACCGGTCTAAAATAAGGAAGTTGATAGCCAGTAGCCAATAGCTGCCCTAGCGTCGGTTTTTGTGCGTCGGACAAGCATACAGACGAGCGGATTTCTGGGTCCGGCGGAGTTGCGACGTAAAGATTTGAAGCATGTTCCAAATCTAAAGTCTGTCAGGATTTGCGACTGGAAAAGTCCGCTGAAGGTCCGGTGAAGCCCACACACGATCGGATTGTTTGCCGGATTTGGTCCGTCGGCGTCCGTCAAACAAGCCCGGTCAAAAAGTCAGACCGTGTGTACGCGGCATAAATCTTAAAAGTAATACATAAAACAAACTTCACATAAGAAAGACATTGACGTTTTCCACACAATAATCACAAACCTGAAACATATTCTCCCACCCAAAATAAAAGAAGAAAAGTTTCACTCAAAACCTTTTCCTCCACTTTAACACATAACTTTGCTTTCCCTCCATCGCTGTCCCTACCCCCTATTACAAAAAAAAGAAAACAAATTAATGACACACAGCAAACATTACTTAACTCACATAACAAAACTCACCCCTAAAATCCGGAATAAAAACATACAACATTATTTCCCACCTCCCATGCCATCTATCATTACATAAAAGCCATACCAAAATTCAAATACACAAATTCCCACCACCCTCCCCGCTCACAACAATTTACATATTCCACAATCATTCACACCCACCAACAACTTTATACATAACATTACCTGCTAAATTCTCTCCACCCATTCAGTTTCCAAATCTTCTGTGCTTCTTCAAATCCATAACTTTTACAGTCACAATATGCATACAAATATAGCCTTCCATGGACAATGGAAATCCATTCCTTTACACTTAATTCTTCATTTCTGAAAATGAAAATATTATGCACATCCCACAATCTTTCCTTCACTCAGATCACCAACATCAATAAAAACATTTCTTCATTCTTCCCCAGCTTACACAATTCAAACATCATCATTTCAAGAGTCACCCTTTCCATCCCAGTCAAACCTTTTACCATTTTCATCAAATTCTTCCATACCCTCTTTGCAAACCCACACTCCCAAAATAAATGTTCCACATTCTCGACTCTGCTACACCCCTCCCTCGGACACACCTCACTATCAGCCCTCTCCTCCTCTGGAACTCTCTTGTCAGCAAACATCTATGCACAGCCATCCACGCAACATCCTTTTGTCTATTTACAAGATCCATATCACATAGATTCTTCCATACTCTCTTAATCTGTACCTCACTCAATCCACCTATTACTTCCAAACTTTCTCTGCCCTCTAACGTCCCCATCAATTTCCTACTCTCACACCACACCTCTCTTGTAACCATATGCAACTCATATCTCCTCATACACCTTTAAATCCTCACATAGAACCATGGCGCACTAAAACGTCCTCAAATCAATCTTGCACAACTTATATTTTCTTAACACACTTCCACTAGCATATTTTAGCATAAATCCAGCCAAATTCTCCCTTTTACTAATCTCCACACATACTCACATACTTCACCACCAAAAATTGCTCAGTATTTACCACACCTTTTCCTCCATTCGTTCTTCGTTTCATTACTTTCTCTCCTCAATTTCTCCATAAAAACGTGAAGCACTCTTTTATTATCCTCTTTAATACTCTATCAGGAGTGGGAAATACATAGAATAAGTACAGTAGAATTGGCACAATAACATATTTAATGATCAATGCCTTCCCCTCCAAAGTTAGAGACCTTAATGACCAGAAAAGTATCTTTCTCTCTGCCATACAGTTCATTATTAAACCTGACACCCAAAATTTTAATACCTCCCTTGCACACCTTCCAGCCACATTGATCCACATCATTTCACTCTCCAAAAAACTTGCATTCACTATTTTCCATATTTATCCCAAACCCACTCACAGAACAAAAAATATCAATCAACAACTTCACTCTTCTCAGTCTAGAAATACTTTTACATAACGCAGTAACATCATCCACCCCCCTCACAAATGGATCTTTCACCAACATCCGCAACTAAGCTTGAATTATACAGTATATATAAACAGAACAGGGAACAGAGGACTACCCCGTCCCACACCTGCACCTATATGTACTTCTTCTGTTAACCACTCATTCACCTGTAGTTTACTAATCATCTCACTATACAAACATTTAATCCACCCCAACAATACCATCTTTCTCTGCACTTTGAACATAAACTTATGCGAAACCCACTTTCTCAAAATCTACCCCCAGCACTGCAATCACTGCTTCCTGTATTTACAATGCCATAACACATCTCTCAGACATATAAAACTTTCTGCAATAGATCTCCCAGGCACAGCACACATTTGCTCTTCCCCTACTAATTTTCCAACCATCCCACTATCCCGCAACCTATCAGCAATCATTTTTGCAATAATCTACATTCAATAATGAAATAGGCCTCCTGTTTCTCAAATCCACCTTACATCCTTTCTTATATGGCAACGCATAGACTCAGGCAACCTATTTTCTTCCAAAACTTCTAAACATACTTGATTCATCCAATCACCCAATACCTCCCAAAATGTACAATAATATTTCACTGACAACTCATCACTGCCAAGCATCTTACCTTTCTTCATATTTTTCAAACATGCTTCTGTTTCTCCTTTCTCCACATCACCACACAACATATTCAATTCTCAACATGCTTAAAAACTTCATCCTTCATACTCCTGTCTCTCTTTCTCAGCATATAATTGTGAAAAAACTGCCTCTCTCACTATTTCATTACCATACACCTCTTCTCCATCCTTATTTAACATATTCAACATCTCCATTTTCCCACCATACACTTTTTTAAAGACAAACTTTTCACACTTTGCAATGGTATTTTTTTTTCCTCTTTGTTCCATAAATTTATTACATTTTTCTCTCGCTTCCTCCAATTCACATTTTATATCCTCTCCCAATCTACTTAACTAATTTAAATATTTAATACGTTTCTTCATCCACACCATCCATCATAATCCTCTCTCTCTTGTCTCGCATCCTTTCTTAACATAAAAACACTTTGTTCTAACCAACTCCCATCACTCAATGAAAATTTCAAAATCATTCATTCTTTTCATAAGTTTGTTAAACAAGCATACATATTCACTCCTTATTCCCATATCCTCCAACAAACTCACATTTAATATCCATATCCCCTCCCGTACACATTTTCCCCTTTCATGCTTACAACACAGTCGATTTAGACGAAAGGCTCATTTCGTACCACAAAAGATTCCACATTGCAACACCTAGATAAAAAACAAAAATCTATTTGTGAGCATACATCCCCTTTATCACTAAAAAACGTAAACTCACCCTCCTTCCCAGCATCTCCACATTAAAAGTGTCAACAATATCCTCCGATTCTTTCCCATATTCATCCACAACATCCCACCACCACACCTATCCCCAGCCCTAAAGATATATTTAAATCACTCAATGTTACCATAGGTTCCCTCCCTACCAGAAGAAACTTTAATTTATCAAACAAAACCACTCTTTTGTGTCTATCAGTGCTAGCATACACCCTGCTGACAATGCCCTTCTCACCAACAGTTGCAGTCCATCCTTGGTGTACAATCCACTTCTGGGCACTGTTTGGCCAAATGTCTCTCATTTCCACAGATTTGACATCTTTGAGCGGCCGGGCAATCCTTCATCATATGCCCAGTTTTGTAGCAATTTTAGCAAACCCGTCCCGTGCTGCAGCTGTCCTTTTTGTGGCCAAAAGCAAAGCACATCCAACAGAACTGAAGCTGACCAGAGTACCACAAGTAACCGTGGTTACTCCCAATAGAAAATGCCTGCAGGGGGTGCCGGACTCACCCTACACCGTCCACATCAGCCCAAAACTGCTTATGGCCATTAAACATACCGAAAATACTTGTGAACTTTGTTCACGCCAACACAAAATCGCTGTACCGAAGGGGGTACGCTCAAACCACCTCATCCTTTAGGAAGGGTTATACGTGGGACGGTCACTGGCACCCGTTGCTTAGAAGAATGTTATACCCTTCAATAGGGAATCATCTGCCTTCTCTGTCTTCCTCGCCAAACATGTATGCCGGTCACCTTTTTTCCAGAAGGTAACAACATACCAGACAGTACTAGGAAAACACTGCGCACAAAAAATTCTCTTCCGTGGCATGACAAGTAACTCCTCCATCACCTTCCTCTACATCACAAAAAGCCCATTGGTCTCTTGTCTAGGCTTGGCAACAACCAGCCCCACAGTGTTCAGATCCTCTGGTGCTTTTGCTGCCATTCCTCTGTATAACTCACCCACAACAAGCCACAAGGACAAGTTTTAGAGAGCGATCGCTGCCATACACTCTCAGTAGGATGTCCCTCCCAATAGCAGCAAGGGGTGCACCCAAGGAAACAACCCAAGGTCAGGAGGGACTTGGGTTATTACCTCAGGCCCAGACCAGGTACAAGTACACTGATCTGAGCCAAAAGGCCTTGATGAAATCTCGTGATTCGTGACAATACACGTGAGGAGGAGCCTCCTGAGCCTTGCTGTCTGCCCCTATTGACACATAAAGAGGGACTAAGCCCTGCCCTTTGCTCCTTCCTCACTAGCTGTGATTGACAGCAGCAGAATCCAATGGCTCCCGCTGCTGTCTCTGAGTCAATGATAAGGAAGAGAGCAGAGAGGGTCTCTGCTTTCGCGCACATACCTGGATCAAGATAAGGGGGTTGGGTGGGAACTGCACGCAGAAGGTTTTTACCTTAGGGTATAGAATGCATTCAGGTAAAAAAAACATTCTGTGCTTTATGGCTCCAGCTGCCTCTTTTTGTAGTTCAAAAAGAGTTAATAAAGGAAGGATTATGGGAAAAACTACATATAGCACCCTCTACCAGTAGGTAGGTGCTAGTAAGGGTTATATTGCTAGGGTTTGTTCAGCACAGGCAAATTTAGGCAGGCCTATGCTGCAAGCTAGGCCTGTCTGTTTTGATCTGGGGTCTGGGAGTAGTCAGAGTAGCAGTGGGTGTGATCACCTGTACTCCAGTTCTGAGGCGCCTCCCCTGCTTCCAGGAAGAATGTTCTAGAGGAGAGGCTGGGTCGAGAGCTGGAGTGGCAGGCAGCACATGTGGGAGCCCTGACCAATCCCTATCTGGTGTTGGCAGGGGGCGGGCCTCCTATATGGGTTGAGGTCACATGCCACTGGGAAGGAGAAGTCAGCTGGGTGAAGTGAGGAATGGAGTGCTAGACAAATGCAGGAGGACACCCCCATCTGGGGGGGTGTGCCAATCGCAGGAGGAGGCCAGGGGGGAGAGCTGTGAAGCAACATTGCCTCTACATGGTCATTGGCAATGTTTCTATCATCACACGGTCAGTGGCAACTGACCGTGAACTCCTGGAGCAGAGGGGCAGGAGAAGCTGTCGAAACGAATGGTTCGGACAAGTTCCTCATCAAGGACTCAGGGCTGGAAGGTCGGTGAGTGTTACCACAGTGGATGGCTGGAGGTGCCAGGGAATCTATGAGGGAACTCTGCTTCTACATGGTCACTAGCAGAGTCTTCATCATGCACATGGTGGATGGTGGGGAGTCTTGGATCAGAGAATAGACTGCGGGGATCTGTGTCAAATCAGTGTGGCCGGAGGGCACATGGTTTGCAAGTTGGGCTGGCTGGGAGCAGTAGTCCATTTCCTAGAAGACAGGCTTTTAACCTACTAGGCCTTTGGTTCTGCAGGCCTCAGGCCTAGTAGCAGCTAGCCACCAGAGCCATTAGAGGGGCTTATTCAGAGTGAGTTCATACTACTCAATGGAAGAGGATGTATCATATTTCAATTAAACTACAAGTTTGTGCAGGAGGAATCGAGTCTGTACAGGAGGAACCAAGTTGTGGGCAGAAGGTGAAGTGATCTAAGACCATTGCTTTTACACGGTCAAAAGTGATGTTTCTGTCCCTCACACGGTGATGGATGGAGAACTCTTATGCCGTGTACAGACGAGCGGACATTCCGGCAGACTTGGTCCGGCGGACTAGACTCCGTCAGACACTTTGATCGTGTGTGGGCTCCAGCGGACTTTTTTTTCCCAAAAGTCAGATGGACCTAGAAATAAATAAAATAAAAGTCGAAAAATCCGCTCGTCTGTATGCTAGTCCGATGGATTAAAACCAACACTAGGGCAGCTATTGGCTACTGGCTATCAACTTCCTTATTTTAGTCCGGTCGTACGTCATCACGTACGAATCTGTCGGACTTTGGTGTGATCGTGTGTGTCCAAGTCCGTTTGTTTGAAAGTCCAGCAGACCTACGCTGCAAAGACCATCGGAAAGACTGTCGGACCTAGTCCGTCGAAAAGTCCGCTCATGTGTACGTGGCATAAGACACAGTAGTCTGCATGGAGATGCAGGAGGAGTAACAGTCTGCATGGAGATGCAGGAGAAGAATTATACTTAGTCTAACATGCACATTCAATCTTCAGGCTCTAACTTTGTTCAAAGTGTACTGAATTCTTTAAATATGATGGCAATGATTAATTCCATGGGCATCCCATATCCCTATCCCTATCCAAGTTGTACCCCCCAATAAAACAACAAAAACAAAGCTAGCAAAAGACTGTCCATTGTCTCTGGAAAGGATGTATGAAATCTGGCAGTGGGGTGATTTGGCGGATTGTTTGTCAGTAGTGCTAACACCATAGCTACATACAGATAAGGCTAGTGGAAGATACTGAAGAAGTTATTTAGTTTTCGTATAAATCAATAATAAGCAATGAAGGAACTGGTAATGGTTCTTGACCCTTTCAGTGGCAGTTCTTATTGGCAAAGTGGTGCAAATATTATTTGCATTTTTGCCCTGCACACCAGTTATTCTCTGTAGGAGTCATCTGCATTCTTGTCCAGTACACCAGCTCTCTTCTATAGGGGTGATCTGCACTCTTGCCCTGTACACTAGCTGTTTTCTGTAGTGGACATCTGCATCCTTGCCTTGTACATCAGCTTTCCTCAGTCTGTAAGAGTCATCTACATTCTGACCCTGTATACCAGCTCTCCTCTGTAGGAGAAATTTACATTTTTGCACTGTACATCATCTCTCCTATGTATGGTTCATTTGCATTCCTGCAGTGCACACCAGCTCCTCCCTAAAGGGTCATTTGAAATTTTGCATTGTACACCAGCTCTCCTCTGTAGGGGTCGACTGCATCCTTGCTTTGTATATCAGTCAGTTTTTCTATGTATTACCTGGTCACAGGAGAAGTGTGTGATAAACAACAGTGCTGAGTTTGAAAAAAAAGCTACCTGGCCCCCCATACTTATAGCCACTATTTTACAATTTGCCATTGAAATGTCCTCCTGACACATTACTATGTCATCCATAAATTTATACATGATCACACAGTCACATTATGCTATCACTGGATTACTTTACTGGTTGATTTATAGTCTTTATATCACATGAATTGTTTTTGAAAAGCCTTCCCTTAATGCCTATGTGCTTTATATTTTAAAGCACTGTTATTATTCTTATTTACATGTTTGTATTTTTTGGTTGCAGACATTTCTTATTTATTTAGGATTGAAAAAGGTCAGTTATCTTAAAAAACACATATAAATATTCAAAGAATCTACTTGTTCCACAAGAAACAAAAGTCCTCATTTTAGGGAATATAATACATGTTTTAAACTGCTTTAATTCATTAATAAAGAGGCAATGTAATGTTGGCCATACAAAGTTGTTTTTTTTTGTCTTTGGGCTA
Organism: Lithobates clamitans; assembly: GCA_037952925.1. Lineage (NCBI taxonomy): Eukaryota > Metazoa > Chordata > Amphibia > Anura > Ranidae > Lithobates > Lithobates clamitans. The sequence continues at coordinate 98,440 of JBBGZY010000037.1, forward strand.
AATATAAAAAAAATCTAATAGATTTTTCCATGCACTCTATACAGTGCGGGTGGACAAATGTCTCACTCTGGCTACTGTATTATGACAGGAGGCACCAGCGGCTGTCAGAATACCCAGACAGTGGCTGAATCTATCAGATGCAGGCACTGTTCAGCCAACTGCTTTCTGTCTGGCTCATATCATTTATCAGTTGATGAATGTCAGGCTAGGGGTGGCAACCGAGCCACCAGGAACCTGAAGGAATACAAATAGTATGTGTCCAGCCTAATACAGATCTTAAAAAAATAATCTGATTTTTCATTCTTCATTCTTACAATGAAATGGTTAACTGAGAGCAGTTATAAAGGTCACTAAGCATTGGAGGCTCTGCATACTGCTTCAGGAACTTTGGATCACTGAGCTATAAGTAAACAAAGGATTAATCTCTGATCATCTCAATCTACATACCTATTCTGAGTCAGTGACTCAGAAAGTACTAAAGCCAGTGGGTCAAAACTACAGCCAGCCAACTAGCATTTTCAGAAGCCATTCAATGATAGCTCACATTTTTCTGATGACAGGTTTACTTTGAAATTATATAAAATATATTTAATCATAACTATACCTGAATACATTTAGTATATAGATATTTATATTTAGAGCATATATTTAGTATATGGATGTATACATATGCAACATCTACATATCATAAGGAATGTTTAGCCTGTGCAAGGGCATGACTAGTTCCTTATAAACATGGAACTAGTACCTTTATACACATGGGTACAATTCATCCTCATGCCCATGAGGCCTTTTCTATATGCTGGAGTTGAAAGGTTGTATCTAATCCTAATGGCTCAATACTGTCCTGTATGTGTATGTGCACAGCAAAGCATTGGCTGCATCTATTTAAAATGGATAGAGCTTGCATTGTCTTCCAAGCACTGATTCCACGTCACCAGTTCCCTGAACAGACTCACCAATTAAGAGGGTATCAGATATGATGCCAATTGTAAGCTCCATGAGCAGGACTTTCCTATTCCTACTGTATTGAACTGTATTATAATTGTACTGTCCCTCCTCTACATTGTAAAGTGTTGTGTAAACTGTTATCGCTATAAAAAATCCTGTATAATAATAATAATAATAATGTAGACTGTAATGTAGACTGTAATGTAATGACTTTGATTCATAAACAGTGGGTTCTGTGGCCATTTGGCTTTTTCATGCACAAGACCAAAAATATGGCTCAAAAAATACAATTGTTTTACCAGAAAAATAAATTCAGGGAAGAAATTGCTGTGGTTAATAACATTTAGAGCTAAGTAAAGAACATGCAAATTCTACAAGGAATTATAGTCAGGTGGCCAAGTAGCAGAAGATCATCCTGGGGTATTACCAAAAAGTTCATGAGGTCAAACCCTGAAGGACAGAAACTTTATTAACATAAACACAATTGTGTACTATTAGTGGAAAACCCATTTAGATTCTTTGAGTAACTTAAGTATGTATTTGGTCAGCTTACCCTAGAAAAAAACCCACAATACTAAACTTTGAAAAAAACAATTATGCCTTCTAAAATAAATCCACTTCAAACAATTCAGACGGCTCCACTCAAAACAGATATTTTTCCTAATACAGTATATCATATACTAATATTTTGCATCACATATGCTCCCTATGTATCTTGGCAACTCCTGTGGTGAGATATCTTTATCAGAAAAATCCATTCTCTCCATCTACAAAGACAATTGCAAAGGCTAGTAATGGTCACCCCCCCATACATTGATAATGGAGAATAAACAACAAATTGGGAAATACATCTTTGAGAAAGTAATATTTTTATAATAGCCTTTTGGAAAGCACTAGAAATGTAAACTTTTACAGTGAAATCTCACCAATGAAGTCTCCAACAGATGACAACAAGTGACTCAATCAACCAATAACCACCTAAGGCTGCAATGTCGGTTCAAGATGTAGTTAGACTTAAAGAGGAAATGTATGTTAATCAAAAAACACTATGTAAGACAGATAGCCAATATGATTCAAATTTTAAAGTATAATCATGTGAAAAAGTAAGTACACCCCATGAAAATTGTTGATTTTTCATATTTAAACTGCCAAACATCAGATGTTCTTTCATACAATGCCTGCAGATAAATATGCTATTCTTGAACAAATGACACATACAATTGACATGGTGTATTTATGCTCATAACAAAAATGCTGATTTGTTACATGGAAAAAGTAGCTACTCACCTTTTCAAATGCATGAAATTAAAATCTTGTGTTACAAATTATATGCCAAGGATTACCGCCTTCTTAGGGAGTATCGAGTGGGAACCTGTTTTATTTAAACTGCTGGTGATCTGGTATTCTCTTTGTTATTGAAGTGTGTGGTGTCATCATGCCAAGCTCAAAATAGCTCTCTAAGGCCATCAGAAAGAAGGTTGTGGATACCTGTGGTTATGGCAAGAATTTTCAAAAGATCTTCAAATTATTTGAAATCAATGATTCCACTGTAAGGAAAATAATCTACAAGTGGCATAGATTTCAAACAACTGATAATTTGTCCAAGACTGGCTTAACTCAAAAGTTGATTTTTGATGCTAAAATAATTCTCCAAGAGCTCCAAAATGTAATTGAAGGATCTGCTGGTAACCCTTACAACAATGTAAAAGTGTACGATCAGAAAAAGGTTGCACTCATGTAATTTGCATGGGAAATGTGCCAGAAAATAGTAGTAACAAGAAACAGTAACTAGTAACAAGTAACAGTAGACATGCTTGGCACAAACTGAAGATGGCAATGCGGCAGAAATACCTGATACTACTGTAACTATGAAGCATGATGGTGAAAATATTATGGCTTCTGGTCGCTTTGCTGCTTCAAAGCCTGGACAGTCATAAATTGCACTATGAATCTTGCATCACATCTATGTTTACTTAATGAGAATGTATGACCATCTGTAAGAGAGTTGAAGTTCAACAGGAAAAGGATCTATAAATGAAAATGATCCGAATCACGCTAGAAATTCCAAAAAGGAATGGCTCAAAAAGAAGAAATATGGGAGTAATAGACTGGCCAAGTCAAAGTACTGATTTGAATCCTTTTAAGATGTTATGGGGGGATTTGAAAGGGTTGTTCTTGCAAGAAAAACCCACCAATGTTGTGCAACTGAAAAAAGTTGCACAGAGGAGTAGTTAAAATGTTCACAAATTCTAAATCAAAAATTAGTAGGTAGATGTGCAAAAGCACTAACAATAAGTAATTCTGCTAATGAGGCAATACCAACTTCTAAAGCCAAGGGTATAATTACTTTTTTCTATTGTACCCTATTACATCAATAGTTTTTTTGTTGAATAAATGATTGAAAGGGCAATTTTTTTTGTTTTATAGTACATCACCCTATCAATAGGTACTGTTTAAATTATCATCTAATATTTTCTTCTTTAAATGTATTGGAGAAGGCAAAAATGTTTTAATGGAGTGTACTTACTTTTTCACATGACTGCATACGCTTTTCCTTTTTTGAAGCAATATGGGTTGCTTCATATGCCCAGCTTGCATGGAGCTTCTGTTTTCAACAACAAAGTAAAGTTACACAAATGGTAATCTTTCACACTAACTTATACGACAGTTAATACAAACATTACTGGCATTACTGTTATCTGTTCCACAAGTTACTGTTGACAAAAAAAAAAACACAGTCCAGATGACAGCTGCACTAAAAGACAAACCTGTGATAAAGTGTACAACCAGCCTGTCAAGTTTTTCCTGAATGATTAGTGAGAGAATCAACTGACTGTGTTAATGGGAGAACCAAGCAATTTTCTTTCCTTCCACCTGTGATGGAAGGAAAGAAAATTGCATAATCTATGGCTGGCCTTAATGTAGGAGGGGGCTACGTAGCTCTAACAAGAATTGCCACTGTTGGAACCCCTGAGCTAGACAAAGTAATCAGTATTTGATTTAAAGGGGTTGTAAAGTTAGAAGGTTTCTTGATCTTAATACATTCTATGCATTAAGATAAAAAGTAGCAGTGTGTGTGAGTGTGTGTAGCAGCCCCCCTCGCCCCCCCCCAATACTTACCTGAGCTCCATCTCTGTCCAGCGATGTCCACAAGTGTCTCGGACGTTCAAGACTCTTCCTTCTGATTGGCTGAGACATAGCAATGGTGCCATTGGCTCCATCTGCTGTCAAAGTTGGCTGGCCAATCAGGAGATAGAGGGGACAGGGCCGGGCAGCGGCTCCATGTCTTAATGGACACAGAAACTGTGACTTGGCTTGGATGCCCCCATAGCAAGCTGCTTGCTGTGGGGGCACTGAACAGGAGGGAGGGGCCAAGAGCACTGAAGAGGCACCCTAGAAGAGGAGGATTGGGGCTGCTCTGTGCAAATCCACTGCTCAGAGCAGGAAAGTATAACATGTTTGTTATTTTTATAGAAAAAAAAAACCAAGAATTTACAACCACCTCTCATATCTGAAATATCCGTTTAGGCTGTACCAACTCTTTAATGGAAAACATACTGTAAAATATTAATAATGGCAGTAATTTATCTTGTTTAAGTTCATCTTTCTGTTCATACCCTAACCAATATTAACGCTTCTCTTTATTGATTAATTTATATTATCAGATTGTGTTTTTTTACATTTATGTAATGATCATTAATCATTAAGCTTGTTTAAGAGCAAAGACAGAGAACAAGAGTGCTGTAAAAAACATTTTAATTGAAAGTCTCATGGTTATAAACATATCGTTTCCTAATCCTCCTGTAAATGTTTCACAGTAGCCACACTGTCATCATTAGTTAGGATTTAAGCAGCTTAGTTCAAATAACGAGACCTAGATTTTTTGTTTGTTTTTTTGTTTTTTTTTCAATCTCTAAGGATTTTATTTTGTCACACAATTAGCTGATGGGAGTTGGAGAATTATTGAACTATTATTTCATACCTGCAAATGATCTGTGTTTGCAACACTGAAGAAAAAAACTTGTTTTATTAATTATCTACTAAATTTTTAGGTACACCACTAATTTAGTAGCAAGGATATGACTGTGAAGAAGGATGATTTGGGAGATAGGGTTTAGTTGTTAACAAACACTTAAACCTTTTGTAGTGCCCCCCTGACCCCTGGTATCAGGAAGGGCTGACATTTTACCTCAGGGTGCTGCTTCTTAGGCATGGTGGGTGTGGACGGTTGCAGAAAAGATGGATGCCAGTCACTTTTAAAATGAACAAGGTGAGTTTATTGCTCACAACAACATAAAATGCAGAGAGAGAGAGGATTAGGGCACAGGACACCCTTAGGGCAGTAAGAGATGTAGCAGACTACAAAAATCAACCATGTAGACAGCAATACAGTACAAGGGCCTTAGGCTTGCACCCAACATTCTGTATCTACATAGAAACCACTGTCTCCAATAGCAACCAAAAACTCAAAGTACCATGCAGGGTTTCCTTGGATGAGTCCTTCTTCATGCTTTCCCAGCCTCTCCATAGTTCCCCGCTTGTGGAAGAGTAACCTTTGATACTCCATCTTAGAACTCCATCTTTTTCCTCATGTCTCCAGGCAACAACCAGGCTCCCTCTGGTCGAGCCTCCCTCGTGCCTCCAGGCAATGAACAGGTGCTCTCCAACCAAGCCTCAAGCACATAGCCAAGATTTAGACTCCAGGCCTCATCCAACGCAGCTGTTTCTCCCACATCCACTCCAAACCAAGGTCTGGGTGGGAGGACCCAGATCACCTGACTTCCTCCAAATTTGTACTCTCTTCCAGCATGCTCAGTGGCCATGAAATTCCTACTGATTGGCTGAGAGATATATACATATTCATATTAGTCAATTAGTCAGTAAATTAGTAAATTCGGAAATATCCGAATTAACGAAAACACGTCTAACGAATTCTTCCGAATATTCAGAAATTCAATTATTCGAAAATTCAGAAATTCGAAAATTGTAAAATTCGAAAATTTCTAAAATTCGGATATTCAGAAATATGAAAATCCAAAAATTCAGAAATTTGAAAATTCAGAAATTCAAAATCCGAAAATCTGCATAATTCATAACTTCAGATAAATTCACATTCATTACGTTCACTAACAGACATATTTGAAAAGAAATTCCAATACCTATAATTTAATAGTTAGTCATTATTAGTTAGTTAGCCACTTCCCACCCGGCCACTGCATATGTACGGCCGGGTGGGCGCTCTCTCCTTCTGAGTGGACGTTCAGGAACATCCCTCAGAAGGAGTGGGGTTGGGGGCGCGCACGCGGGCCTGCCCAGCTGCCCGATCCAGATGCGCTTGTGTCACCCAGACACGGCGCATCTCAGATCGGCAGGAGGGCTCTGGGATTGGCCCCCCTGATCACATGACGGCCGTGTCCAATCACAGCTGTCATGTGATGTAAACAGAGAGCTGGTTGGTAGGCGATCGGCTCTCCTCTCCTCACACATTAGTTGTCGGTGAGGAGATGAGAGCGGATCGCTGCAGCCGGCTGGTGATCAGTGTGTATGAGCTGTTTTTTACAGATTTTTGCACACTGATCACAAGCATAGTAACACACAGTGTAAAACACAATGTCCCAAAACACATGTCCCCAAAACACGTCCCCAAAATACATGTCCCCAAAAACATGTCCCCACACACATATCCCCAAAAACACCTGTCCCCCACATATGTCCCAGTATATGTCACGTGTCCCAATGATCATCTGCACACATATGTCCGTGATCACCTGCGCACATTTGTACATGATCATTTGCGTACATCTGTCTGTGATCACACAAATCAATTATTATACACTTAACAGGATTTTTTTTACCAAAGACATGTAGCAGAATACATTTTGGCTTAAATTTATGACAAAATTCGATTATATTGGATTTCTTTTAAAATAGAATAAAGAAAATATTGTTTTTTTTTCCATATTTCCGCTCTTTTTTCGCTTATATCGCAAAAGAATAAAAACGGAGTCGTGAATAAATACCACCAAAAGAAAGCTCAATTTGTGCGAACAAAATGATAAAAATTTCATTTGGGTACAGCGTAGCATCACTGCACAATTGTCATTGAAAATGAGAGAGCACTGAAAGCCGAAAATTGACCTGGGAAGGATGGGGGCGAAAGTGCCCAGTAATGATGTGGTTAGTTATTATTTAAAATTTTCGAATTTTCTTTCTTATTTTTGAATTTTCAGATTTTCGAATTTCCGAATTTTTGGATTTTTGAATTTTTGAATTTCCACATTCTGAATTTTCGAATGTTCGAATTTATGAATTCCGAATTCTCTCATTTTCTAATTTACGAATTTACTAATTTACAAAAAAAGAAAAGAACGAATGAAACAAAAACTACCAAATTTTTCGGCAGTGCACATGTCTACTAGTAGCCTACTACTTGTGTTTAAGACAAGGGGGCTACACTTTGTTTTGAAAAAGAGTGGATTGTTTAGTCTTTTTACACTTTATAGTATGATTCATTAGCTTACTCTCATTCAAGAAATGTGCATGATCGTTTGGTAGTGTCATAATGCTTGTGTTTGCAGTCTCTATTGATAATAAGAAAATGCTATGATAAGAACTAGAGCAATAAATGATGTACGGTAAACTTAAAAATCGTTATAAACAGCAGGCGGCGGACCCCTCATTACCCCTGTCTTGGGCCTCGAAAATCCGTTACCTGGGGATCAACATCACCCCCAAGGTGACAGATTTTATTGCCTTGAACCTTACTCCCCTTATATCAAACCTTAAATCCAAACTAAGAGCTTGGGATAATTTGCCCCTATCTCTTATAGGTAGAATAAACCTATTCAAAATGAAGTGCCTCCCTATTTTTCTATACATCATCAGGCACACTCCAGTATGGATACCCAAAAAATTCTTTACACAATTAGATGCCATCCTCTCTTCCTTCCTATGGAGGTCTGGATCCCCTAGGTTTAACAAGTCTATCCTCCGTAGACCCTGGACGGAGGGGGGCCTGGCACTGTCCAGACCTCCAAAAATATTTCTTTACAGCCCTACTTGTCCACGCACATAATTGGGTGATCTCTGATGATACAAACGCCTCGGTGGTGCTGGAGGCAGCATCGCTGGGGTCCTTTGAATCACTGAGAAATGCACTACACAGAGGTCCCAGAGTGCCAGCGACTCTCACACACTCTATGACTTCAGTGATAAAGGTGTGGCAAATGCAAGTTTGTAAACATAAAACAGAACCAAACAGATGGTCCCCGGATACCCCCTTGTGGCTCAATCCGCTCCTCGCTGAGTTCCACACTATACCTGATCCGAGCTTATGGGCAACAAGGGGCATTAAGGTACTCGACCATATATGTAAAGACGGGGCTATCCTTCCCTTTGACACTCTCAAACAGAACCATGACTTACCCAATTGTTACTTCTTTAGATATCTACAGCTTAGACATGCTTTCTCTTCCCAATTCGAATCTCAACCACCATTACTCCTTCACTCCACTTTAGAATCCCTCCTCCGGAATGATGAGCTGGTAAAACCCCTATCCACCATATATAAGGCACTATTACCATCAATGCATTTTGGGCTTGAAACTCTCCAAGATAAATGGAGGGCTGACTTCCCTGAACTAGATACAGAGGACTGGGAGGATATGTGGGAATACCCTTTTCTTCAATTAGTGGCAGTGAAGGACCGTTTAATTCAATTCCGGATTCTACACCGGGTGTATTTAACGCCGCAACGGCTGAACAAAATTTATCCTGGGGCCTATCCTAGCTGTTGGAAATGTGGTAACCTAGAGGCCGGTTTCTGTCATATGTTGTGGTCCTGTCCCAAAGTGCACTCTTTCTGGGTAGAGGTGACGCAATTTATAACCTCGCTGTTAACAATCCCAATCCCGCAAACTTCTACTCTTTTACACCCGTAAAGCAATATTACTAAAATGGAAACAACCTGATGCGCCCTCTCTGACCTCTTGGAAAGCCCTGGTCAATTCTACAATACCATTATATAAAGCCACATACCACTCCCGTGGGTGTACTGCTAAGTTTGACAAAATATGGAAACTATGGCTTGACTCTACCTCCACTAATGCCGCTCAAGAGTAGACGGTATATCTGACACCCATCAACTCCCCCTTCTGTGCTAACACTTGCTAAGACCCTTGTGACACCCCTATAGTTGAACTTTTAATGTCCTAGGCCTAGTACCAGAATCCCCTCTTGGGAAACCTCACCTTCATCGAAGACGAGTTGCACATTCTCCTTTCATAATCTCTCCAACTGGAGTGGTTGAGCAGTGATATCTAGTTTTTGTTTTGTTTTTTAGTTTTTGTTTTGTATTTTATCTGTTTTTCTGTCGATAACAGCACTGTTTTAGGCAGATAACCTGTTGTTAGGTACCGATTTACATGGTACTTTTTGAGCCGGGGAATGCCCCAAGGTTCTGTTTTTGTAAATCTATTAAAAATCAATAAAGAGAATTAAAAAAAAAATAAAAATCGTTATAAACCAAGAGATAACATTTTGATAACAAGTTGTATGTTCTTACATATTCTGTGTCCAGCAGCATTTTGTAATTGTGGACTCATGCATCAAAGTGTTTTAGAAAGAAAATAAGAGGGGTAAAGACTTTGGAAAGAACGTATTTAACGAATGTTAAATAAAAAAGAAGTATGACATCAACTAATGGTGTTGCATTACTTGAAAAAATTATTTTTTCCTGAAACCATGACAAATTAATATATATTCATGATACACATTCGTGATTTCAAAAGCACTTCCAATCAAGTGAAGAAAGTGTCCAGGTATATGAAACCACAACCCCAGTGCTGCACAGAAAATCACCCGGCTCCACCCAACACATTGCATCATGTGATCAATGACGCAATGTGTTGGGGCGAAGCTGGGTGACATCAATATGGAAATCAGAAGTTTATACTTTATGTATAGGTCTAGGCCCTAAGGTGATGGCATACTGTAGTCATCACCGTGGTGGAGCACTGGTGTGGGTTGCTATGAAGTACTGAAGTTGTGGTTTTACTTACCTGAACATTTTTTCACTTGATTAGGAGGACTTCTGAAGTCACATGTGTGATTTGCTGTGCAGCACTGGAGTTGTGGTTTTACATACCTGGACATTTTCTTCACTTGACATTGTACTAATGACACTGGAAGGGAAGGGGTTAACATCAGGGTCGATCAAAGGGTTAAATGTGTTCCCTTAGTGTGTTTCTAACTGTGTGGGGGGATGGGCTGCCTGGGACCACACACAGATTCATCTTCCTCCATAGCAGAAAGACAAGATCCTGTGTCATCTCGTCAGAATTGAGATCTGCCTTGTTTACACAGGCAGATCCCCGCTCTGCGTCTGCGGAGAATGATCGCAGGTGGGCGGCGGACACTGAGCACTGAGTCCGCTGGACCCGCTGATTGGCTCCCCCGCTGGCCAATCGCCACGCGTGCGTCCACAGAACCTTGTGCAGGAACTGACGTACACCTACGGCGATTCGCGCAGCTGAGCCAACCTGCAGCAGTATTATATATATATATATATATATATATATATATATATATATATACTGCGGTGGCTGGTCGGCAAGAGGTTCATTTTTTATTTGATTTTGGCAGGAGTTATTTTCTATATAAAAGAGCTTTTTTTGGACATAGTTCTCTTGTGGGTCACAGGAGTGCACATACTTTTGCTTTTCTGTGACCCAGAATCAGCTAAAGCCCGCTGTGAGCTAACGTCACAGAGTTACTCCAGGCTCTGGAATGATCCCGACCATATTTTCTGGATCCACACAGCTGCCTGATTGACAGCTGACTCTGGTTCGCAGTTTGTGGCTGAGAATCAAAGCCAGCTGTGTCTGCACTCTCTTCAGCCCGGTTTTCCAGTGAGTGCTGGAGGAGCATAGCAGAAAGTGATGACTGATAGTCACTGGTCTCTACTTGAGATTGACAACTGAGCAATCAGCAGTCATGTGATCACTCAATCCTCAGGATAAGAGCTGGTTTGGGACAGCTGCAGCATCATACCAATGCTGCATCATGGAGGTGATTATGGATGTTTGCTTTTTTATATAGCCCATAATATCTCATATAAGCTTAGTGTTTAGGGATAACTTGTGTTCACTTCAATTATCTAGCCAAGTGCAAGAAAAAAATCCTGATTTTTAAAAAATATCTTGGCAAATGATTGGGTGTTCAAACTGAACTGAAGTTATCATTGACTTTGCAAAGTACTGTATACATATACTTTCAGAAGTGAACTATTTTTCATTGTTAAATCAATCCCAATGTATTACATTTCACAACTGCTAAGATGTCTTGTAATAAACAGTTGTGGAAAAGAAAAGTCATAGCTAACTGTATCAATCAGTCCAGTTATTATTTGCACAAATCGTATCATTCAATATGCCGATGGACCAACCGGTAAACTGTCTCTAAAGCTTAAAATAAAAAAACTGGCCTTTGAAAGCGTCCAATAACATATGCTCATTGACAGTAGTTTCAATTTTTACAGCCTGGCTTTACATAAACTTTATACCAGTTGATCCTGGTAGTAGCTCCATCTCGTTAGTAGTTATTGTGCATGTCTTTGGACAGTCAGATACAGCTCCTCCTCACTTGCTTCTTTCACTTGGAGTTGAGTGAGCATTGTACTGCGAGGCAACAATGTACGTCTACCTGACAGATTACAGAGAAATAATATACCGGAGGGCTAATGACCACATGACTGCAACTTAAAATGTTATGTGCTTTTTATAACTAAACTAAGTAATTGAGTGAGAAAACAAATGGAGACAACTGTTTGGCACGTTAGTAGTGTATTACTATTCCTCGCAAAGGCCACTAATTTTGTCCCAGGTTCTTTCCCACAAGTGTAGCGGCTCAGTAAAAAGTCTAGGGGTTGCCTTTTTTGAAGTCTATTTCAGGTAAACTTCAACGGGGGCTTAGGGAAGTTGTGGAATACTCCAAAGACTGAAAATGAATGAGAGGACACTCTTCTCCTTGCAGTTACCACCTAAACATTAGCAATAGGACAGAGAATTGATATCATGGGACAGACAAGCCTTAATATTAGTGCACTAGGTGTTAACAGCAGCAACAGTCACTAGAACTCTTCACTCAGGTCTGTACTTACAATGGCCCTGGGTATTTGGATACCTCTCTCCAGACTCAGGCAGACAATTTCTTCTGTGAATCTTCCAGACCGGATCTCCAGTGAAACCCCTCTCTTAGCTTTAAAGAATTTACAGCAGGATACACCCCCAGCTGTGCACAGCTGGTGCCTCGATGAGCACAAGCAAAACTTTCAGCTGAGCTGCTTAGAAGGGCAGCAGACCTTCCAGCTGGAAAGGAAAAGAACTCTGTTGTCTAAGTCTCCAAACTATTTATGCACTCTTCCAGCCACCATCTGGGCGTCCTCCCCCAGGGATTGGCTGCAGCCACATAAATAATCAGGCTGCTCATTTGACTCTTTCTCCCACTACATTCTGGAAGGATCCATAAGACAGGGGGAAGCAATCAAAACTGCAGCCTGAAGAGCCCAGAAAGTACAAATCTTACAAAGTAATCACAAGCTGCTCCAGTGTTTTCAGAAGGGCCATTAGAATTAAATTTACCTAACCTGCTAGCAACCTAACTGGGAGGGTGCTACGGTAGTATAATGACCTTACAATGTTAACGCAAAGTAAAAAAAGTCAAAACCTAAAACCTGAGCAAAACTAAACTGAAAGAAGCAGCTATTGCTGCAATACTCACCTTTAAACCAACACTGTTCCCCCCCGTAAGTCCTCTCTGCCACTAGATGCCTCCAATCTTCTAGGTTTATTGACAGATCAGCATTATTTAATCCACTTCTACTGAGCCTAGGATGTTATAGTCCATCCTCCCAGGGGGTGTCATTCTGCTGGCCTGGGCTCAGAGTACTACTGCAGTGAGGAGCGCCGTAGTAAGGGCCACTCACCATGGCAATTGGAGAAGAGGATATATCTGTGACATACGTGTGTGTGTGTGTGTGTATGGGCAGAGGAGTGTTTGTAGAAAATCTAAAGCATTAATTACCATTCACTTTGTTGAACTCAGACAAGTACAAGATGAATTCTGATTGGTTGCTATGTACTTTCAAATTTGCTTCTAAGAATTAAAAAACTCATAACTGAATAAAATAAATATATTGCCAAACACAGCATCTACAATGTCCCATCTTCCGGGTTTTTATGCATTAACTTATTTTACGGTGCTTATATACCTATCTAAAAATGGTACATAGTTAGCTATATGCTGTATATGCTGGTAAATGTCACCTTCATATTTACATTTTTTTTTACCATGAAACATAGTCTCAAAATAAAGGCAGGGAATCTAATATTGTATGTGTTGTAGGCTGCTTATTCTATTGCCAAAGCAAATACAATTTCAAGATGATTTCTGCCTTCGTAGAAAAGGATGACATAGACTCAGAGAGAAAATATGTTCACTGGTAACATATAAAAAAAACAATAAATATATCAAGGATTAAAAAAATATGCTGTTGTATGTACTAAAATAGGGTTTTTATGTGTCTTACACAGTACATAACAGAAAGAGAAAAGCAGCTTCTTTAGTTAAAAGCATTAAATGTACATATGAACATTAATATACATCTGCCATACATTTGATGAAAAGATTTAGTATATAACATTTTTATTATATCACCACAATAAGCCAACAGTCACAAGTTTACTATATACCAGCATATTTATTTAGTCTGGTACATTTGCAACATGAATGCAATGACGCAAATAACAAAATATAAATACGCTACACTTGTTTTTTTAATGAAGCACAGTTCAAAATGAAGGAGCCAAGAAAGCCAGTTGAAAATTGTGTTAGCTGAACTCTAAACAAATAGCTAAGAACACTAGAAATTCATATATGCAAACTGTCTTACCTGCAAAAAGATTTGCAATTCTGTTATGCCTTATGCTTCAGGCATCCTTGACAGACATCACAAGACAGTCCTGGACACCCAACATAGTTAAAGTAAACTAAAGGCAACATTTTTTAAAGTTTTGTATAGAGTGGTGAGAGGTTGGAACCTTGCTCAGATTTTTTATTTAATTCACACTTTCTAACTGTTCTGATTACCAATATCACTGAGAATGAATATAGGTAAATCAAAAGGTAAATCAAAAATGTTGTCCCCAGAACATCAATAGCAGAAATACTTTCAGTGGGGACACTCATTCATGTGACAACTGCCTAAAAGGGTTCTTGCACACATTGGAAAGATATCCTCTCACTTCCTGTTGAGTCTAAAAGACACAAATGGTAAAATAGAAAGTGATATACAGAGACAAAAAAAATAAAAAAATATTAAATGATTTTAACCCTCCCCTACTGTATTCAAAATGAAAAAAAAACAAAAAACATTTTCCTTTACATGGACTTTAACCACCTCCCGCCTGTCGTATAAACAAATGAAGAGGGCGGGGTGCTCTGTTGTTCTGAGATCATATGAGGTCACCCCAGTCTCACCGCACTTGCTCACCGGCAGGACACAGAATTACTCCAATCTTGGTAAAGAGCCAATGACAAGGCTCTTTACCCATGTGATCAGCTGTGTCCAATCACAGCTGATCAAATGTAAACAAGGAAATGCCAGTTATCGGCCCTCCTTGCCTCACACTGACAGAGTGTAAAGAGAGAAGAGCCCATCAACAGTGTTTCCTCACAGGGGAGATCTGTACAGATAATCAGGGCACCGATCATCAGTGATGCCAATCTGTGCCCATCAGTGATGCCAATTTTTGTCCATAAATTGTGCCAATCTGAGCCCATCAGTGATGTAACTCAGTGCCGCCCATCAGTGCCCATCAGTGCTGCATATTAGTGCCTCCTCATCAGTGCCCTTCAGTGCCGTCTCATCAGTGCCCATCAGTGCCGTCTCATCAGTGCCCATCAGTGCAGCCTATCAGTGCCTATCAGTGAAGTCTCACATATGTGGTATCACCATACTCAGGAGGAGTAGCAGAATGTATTCTGGGGTGTAATTTGTGCTATGTACATGCTATGTGTTAGAAATATCTTTTAAATGGACAACTTTGTATGAAAAAAATGCGTTTTCATTTTATTTCCACATTTTCCAAAAAATTGTGGACAAAAAAAAAAGACTCATAATGCCTCATAGAATATACGTTGTGGTGCTTGCTTTCGAAAATGGGGTTATTTTGTGGGCACTTTCATTGCCCTGGTGCTCCAGGGCCTTCAAATGTGTGAAAGATTGTCAGGAAATTATATGTGTAATTTATGCTCCCAGAACGCCTGGAGGTGCTATGTGCATATTGGGCCTCTCTATGTGGCCAGGCTGTGTAAATGTCTTACACATGTGGTATCACCATACTCAAAAGGAGTAACAGAATGTGTTTTGGGGTTGTAGTTGCAAGTATGCCTATACAGTGTGTGAGAAATAACTTCGTAATATCACAATTTTGTGAATAAAAATAAGTCTTCATTTTGCAAAGAAATGTGTGAAAAAAACTTTTAAAAAATCACCATGCCTCTTGCTGAATACCTTGGAGTGTCTACTTTCCAAAAAGGGGTCTAATGTACTTTCCTGGCTTGTTAGTGTCTCAAGAAATGAGATTGAGAAATGAGGCCATCAGGTGTGATCAATTTACAACGATTGCCACCATAGCTTGTAGACTCTATAACTTTCACAAAGACCAAATAATATATACTTATTTGGGTTATTCTTACCAAAGATATGTAGCAGTATAAATTTTGGCCACAATTTATGAAGAAAAATTACTAATTTGCTAAATTTTATAACCGAAACGAAGAAAAATGTTTTTTTTTTACAAAATTTTGCAGTCACACACTTTCTGGCTGCCTCCTGCAGCCCCTCTGACTTCTGGAGAGGAATGGGGGTCCTCCTGACACCCCATACACAGACCATGAGGTATTCCCATACCTTCATTATAAGGGCTGTGCTCACCTGAGCACACACCCTGCTGGTCATCTTCAAAACCTGGACACAAGGTTGGAGATCCAGTCCCACCCAAGACACTATGGAATCATCAAACTACAGAGCCCCATGCCGGAATAGCAGTTTTCACCAGTCCACATCTATGCTCTGCAGTCTTGCACTGAGCCAATGTGCACACCCTTTGTCCTCCAATCTACCAATTTTACAGTGACACCATCTTCTACTGTCACACTATGTATACCAAGCAGATCACCGTTCTGACAGGGAAGAAGATGTACCTGCTAAGCAGAAACACCGATCTCTGTCTTCATCCAGTCAGAGTAACCCCCACACAGTTTGAAAGCACTCCCTAGGAGCACACTTAACTCTTTGTTTGCCCCTGATGTCAACCCCTTCCCTGCCAGTGTCATTAATAGAGTAACAGTGCACATATTTAGCACTGATCACTGTATTAGTGTCTCTGGTCCCAAAAAAAGTGTCAAAAGTGTCAGGTGTCTGATTTGTCTGCCGCAATGTCGCAGTTCTGCTAAAAATCGCTGATCGCCGCCATTACTAGTAAAATAAAATAAAAATAAAAAATATTTTTTTTTTCAAAATTGTCGCTCCATTTTTGTTTATAGTGTAAAAAAATAAAAGGGGTAAGAGGTCATCAAAGACCACCAAAAGAAAGCTCTATTTGTGGGAAAAAAGGACATCAATTTTATTAGGGTACAGCGCTGCATGGCAATGCAATTGTCCGTTAAAATAAAGCAGTGCCGTGTCCCAAAAAAAATGGCATGGTCATTAAGGGGGTAAAACCTTCCGGGGCTGAAGTGGTTGGATATTGATCATATGAAGCCATTTATTATCACATAGTTGTTTGGCTCCTTTTTAAATCATAATGATAACAGAAATCACCCAAATGGCATTGATCAATAGATTACATACCGTAGAATGTTTGGCCTTGGTACAGACACACAAGGTGACACACAGGTTAAAATGGCAATTAAAGTTTAATTTCCCACATCTATGGCTTTTTAAATTGCAATTAGTGTCAGTGTATAAACTGTCAATGAGCTTCTTACAGTAGCTCTCATGTGGATGCACTGACCAGGGAGAGCAGAAAATAACTTTCAAAAGACCTGCATAACAAGGTAATGGAATTTTATTAAATGGAAAAATATTTAAAAAGATATCCAAAGCCTTGAACGTGCCATTCAGTACTGTTCAATCACTTATTAAGAAGTGGAAAATTTAGGGATCTCTTGAAACCAAGCCAAGGTCAGGTAGACCAAGAAAGATTGCTGCCACAACTTCCAAAAGAATTGTTTGGGATACAAAGAAAAACCCACAGGTAACCTCAGGAGAAATGCACTGAAAAAAGATGGTGTAGTTGTTTCAAGCAGTACAATATGACGATACTCAAAATGAGCTGCATTGTCAAATTGCCAGAAAGAAGCCTTTACTGTGCCAATGCCACAAAAAACCTTGTGGTTACAATATGCCTGACAAAACCTTGAAATGGATCATTGCTTCTGAAACACTGTAATCTGGAGTGACAAGACCAAAATAGAGCTTTATGGTCACAACCATAAGCACTATGTTTGGAGAGGAAGACTACAATCCCCACTATGAAGCATGGTGGTGGCTCACTGATGTTTTGGGGGGGGGGGGGGGCTCCAAAGACATGGGGAATATTGTAAAAATTGATGGCAATATGAATGCAGCATGTTATCAAAAAATACTGGCAAAGAATTTTAATTCTTCTGCACGAACGCTGTGCATGGGACCCTATTGGACTTTCCAGCATGACAATGACCCTAAGCAGAGGGCCAAGTTGATCCTCCAGTGGTTACAGCAAAAAAGGTGAAGATTCTGGAGTGGCCATCACAGTCTCTCGACCTTAATATCATCAAGCCACTCTGGGGGGATCTCAAACATGCAGTTCGTACAAGACGATCAAAGACTTTGCATGACCTGGAGGCATTTTGCTAAGATGAATGGGCAGCCATACCACCTGCAACAAATAGGGGGCTCATAGACATCTATTACAAAAGACTTCATGCTGTCATTGATGCTAAAGGGGACAGTACACAATATTAAGAACTAAGGGTATGCACACTTTTGAAAAAGGGTAATTTAATTGTTTACTTGTTGCCATGTTTTGTTTTATGATTGTGCCGTTCTGTTATGACCTACAGTTGAATATGAATCCCATAAGAAATAAAAGAAATATGTTTTGCCTGCTCACTCATGTTTTCTTTAAAAATGGTACATATATTACCAATTTTCCAAGGGTATGCAAACTTTTGAGCACAACTGTATTTTACCTAATTGTATTTCATTAAAGCTTAAAATGTTCTTGCCAGTTATGTTGCCTATAGCTATAGTTTATATATTTTTTAAAATTTAATAAAAGCCCCAAATTGTAATCTGATCCATGATCACACGGCAGGCTGGGTTGCAATTCTTCTTTTTCTTGGATTGTTGTGAGGAAGGCTCCTTCTTGCAGTACCCGTGTGCTTCCTAGTGATGAAGCCACTGCCCAGCGGTTGCTAAACATTTCCATTAATATTATTATTATTATTATTATTATTATTCAGTATTTATATAGTGTCAACAGTTTGCACAGCGCTTTACAACATGAGGGAAGACAGTGCAGTTACAATACACTTCAATGCAGAAAGAAAGAGAGGGTCCTAAATGTTAGCGCTTACAATCGAAAAGGCAGGATCAAGTGATACAAAAGGTAATAACTGTGGAGGATGAGAAAATAAAAGGATAGGCTTCTCTAAAGAGAAGAGTTTTCAGTGATCACCTAAAAGGGACAGAGTAGGAAATAGTCAAACAGATTAGGGTAGGGAGTTCCAGAGGATGGGAGAGGCTCAGGATTATCCCTAGAGGCAAGCATGGGAGAAGGTGACAAGAGAGCTAGAGAGCAGGAGGTCTTGGGAGGAATGAAGAGAACAATTTGGTTGGAATTTTGAGACAAGGTGTTGAAGATGGCTTTGTAAGTTATTGTTAGTATTTTGAATATAATTCGTTGGGTGAGCAGAAGTCAGTGAAGGGATTGGCAGATGGGGTAGCAGACACTAAATGGTTGGAAGGACGATGAAACTGGCAGCAGCATTCATGATGGACTGAAGTGGGGATAACCTATGTAAAGGTAATCCAATGAGGAAGGAGTTGCAGTAGTCGAATTAGCAGCTTTGTGGTGTCATTGGCTAGGAAGGGGTGTATTCTGGAACTGTTGCAGAGGTTGAGGTGGCAAGCTTTTAACAGTGATTGGATGTGGGGCTGAAAGGAGAGTTCAGAGTGTAGGATTACATCTAGTACTTGGGCATGTGGGGATAGATTGATATTTGATAAAGAGAAAACCCCTCTAGAGGTGGGACTATGTAGGTACCAAAAAGACATCAACTGAATAAAAATATAATGCATTGTACAAAAAGATAAAAACCTTAAGGACATACACAAAGGATCATACAAATATACATGTAAAGTTACAAAATGACCATGTAAAAAGAAATTACACTAAGGCGCGTCGAGAATTCTTCTTCAGAGGTGAAAGGTAAATGTAGACATAAATATACATGACTACCACTAAACATACTGACAGTAATTATAAGAAAATGGTACTGTACTAACGAAGTCACAGAGATTACATCACATATGTATGCCACCATACTTTAAAACCACAGAGCAGGGGCCAGATAGTTTGCGCTGATGTGCACACACTGCTGCACAACCAACGCTAGGCCGCCAAGACTCAATATCCAGGTGTTGCACTGCAAAAGATCCCCTGATGGTTGCTAGAGCTGTGGAACGCAGGGGTGGAATAGAGTCTCTTATGAAGACAGCCAGGAGACATGGCTCAATCTATAGAAGATCAACAAAAAATATGTACCAATGACCATAGGAATAATGTCACCTAAGCAGCCTCAAAAGGAGTATATGATAACAAATACATCCACGAGGGAGAGTGGAGAGAGAAAACTGATAAAGCAAAAAATAGAGATATGTAATTCACCAGGCAGGCAATCTAAGGAACCAGATATGGGTACAATAAACAAAAGAGAAGCCACAGATGGATGGGGTACAAACTAGCATATAGGAGGGTCCGTATAGTTACAAAAGTTAACCAGACTGAAGTCTTAGAATGTAATTACCTTGGTTTAAATGGCGGCCAGCTTACAGGACGTCCAAACAGCACCCTTACTAGTGATACATATGTGGGGCACTTATAAATTTCTCTAGGGCTTGGAAAAGAACCAATAGGAAACCTTGTCAGGGGTCACATGGAAATACCTGTCAATCAAATGGTCCCAGCATCCAACAGGCTCAAGCAGTAAGTGGGGGACTTTCGGCCACCGAGCGTGAGGCGTGACCCCGCTCATAGTGCGGGATGACTACCCACGTCATGCGGCCGCCAACGCACACTGATGCCAGTATCTGGTATACTGTGTGGAGTGAGGCCCGGTGAGAAGCCAAGCCTCGCTATGGGTCCCGGATGGTGGAGATGGAACCACCATAGGAGGCATGGCAAGACGGCCGAGCGACCAGTGGGCAAGAACCACACAGCAGAGAACCAGGAACACAGAGGATGGAACATACTTGAAGGGGCATAAATTAGCCACACCATGAGGGGGTGGCCTGGGTGCACCTGGCAGAGCGATAGAACCCAAGGCCGTGCAGCAAGCCACGCAATGGCCGAACAGCAGAAAATGCACTCGCGTGGGCCAACTGTTGAAAAACAAAGTGGAATATGCAAATATTGGTCCCTCGGACACAGAGGACCAAAAACACAGCATTGGTTTATTAATAAACACATCAATACA
The DNA here is from genome assembly GCA_037952925.1 of Lithobates clamitans. NCBI lineage: Eukaryota > Metazoa > Chordata > Amphibia > Anura > Ranidae > Lithobates > Lithobates clamitans. The sequence continues at coordinate 119,194 of JBBGZY010000037.1, forward strand.
TTAATATTAAAAAAAAGAAAAGAAAAGAGAAATAAAGACAGCAGGAAAATTATATCCAACCACTAGATGTCACTATTTTTCCCATCCTCCTGATACAAAACCTTCCACAATGGTTTATATGAAACATTATCATTTAAACCTGGGAAGGTAGTAGCTTTTAATTTGAAAATCCATCTTAAGTCACTCTGCAAGAGTTTTTCATTCTAGTCTCCCCCCTGAGAATTGGGGTGGATCCTGTCCAGGATTAACCGCTTGCCGACCGCCGCATACAGATGTACGTCTGCAGAATGGCACAGGCAGGAAAATGGGCGTACCTGTACGTCCCTTTAAATTTGCGGCCTGTTGGGCGCGCACGCCCGCCACGCGCCGTGGGAGCGTGCCCGCAGGTCGCGGGAACTCGATGTTTGCCAGCGGCCCACGATTGTGGTGTGGAGAGGTAGAATGGGGAAATGCCTATGTAAACAAGGCATTTCCCTGTTCTGCCTTGTAACATGACAGAAATCACTGCTCCCTATCATCGGGAGCAGTGATTGCTGTCATGTGAGTGGAAGCCCATCCTTCCCACAGTTAGAATCACTCCCTAGTACACACTTAACCCCTTGATCGCCCCCTAGTGTTTAGTCCTTCCCTGCCATTGTCATTTACACAGTAAATGCATTTTTATAGCACTGATCGCTGTATAAATGACAATGGTCCCAAAATAGTGTCAAAATTGTCCGATGTGTCCGCCATAATGTCACAGTAACAATAAAAATCGCAGATCCCCGTCATTACTAATAAAAAAAAAAATTATAATAAAAATGCCATAAAGTTATCCCCTATTTTGTAGACGCTATAACTTTTGCGCAAACCAATCAATATACGCTTATTGCGTTTTTTTTTACCAAAAATATGTAGAAAAATACAAATCGGTCTAACTGAGGAAAAAAATATTTTTAAATATATTTTTGGGGGATATTTATTATAGCAAAAAGTAAAAAATATTGCTTTATTTTCAAAATTGTCGCATTTTTTTGTTTATAGCGCAAAAAATAAAAACTGCAGAGGTGATCAAATACCACCAAAAGAAAGCTCTATTTGTGGGAAAAAAAGGACATCAATTTTGTTTGGGTACAACATTGCACGACGATTGTGCGATTGTCAGCTAAAGCGACGCAGTGCCGAATCGCAAAAAATGCTCTTGTCAGGAAGGGGGTAAAATCTTCCGGGGCTGAAGTGGTTAAAAAACAGATTTTGGGAAAACTTCCACCATGTAAGCAGATGACATGCCTCCCAAGAGGGAGTTCACTGTTAGCTTACTGCTCTTAGCTGTTTTCATACTAAGAATATGGCAGTATGCCCTCTACCAAAATTCCTGTATGGTTTTGCCAATGTAGAAGCAATTGCAGTCACACATAAGCATGTAGACTAGACCTTTAGTCCTACAATTTGCATACTGTTTAGGTTTAAACTTAGTACCATTAGGTAATGTAGGACTATGGGTTGTGCAGATATATTTGCAATAACCACATCCTCCGCAAGTAAAGGTGCCCGGATATATACGGGGGTCTCTTTGGCCCTCCTGACTGTATTCACTATGTACAAAATGATCCCGCAAGGATTTTGCACGTCTGAAAGTAACAGTTGGTGCACTGGGAACAAAATTTTCTTACAGTAGGATCAATAGTGAGGAGATGCCAATGCTTTTGAATAATCTTACGCAATTGACTGTGTTGGTTTGAGAATTTTGTGATTATAGAGGTCTGCGGAGTAGCTGTCTTTTTATAGTGTATTCACTGTTGTCTTGATTTAGTTAAGGTGTGGTTGTATGCTTTTTTGAGACACGTTCTGGAGTAGCCCCTCAAAAGTAAGTGGGAATTGGACCACTTCAGTTTTAAAGGTATCTTCATCCGAACAATTGTGTTTAATACGCAAATACTGACTATACGGTATTGATTGTAAAAAGTGATTTGGGATGAAAGCTTGTCGTGTGCAGTATATTATTGCCAGCTGTGGGTTTACAATATAGACTGCTACAAAGATTACCATCTTCATCTTTGTAGATATTGATGTCCCAAAAGGGAATGGATTTTATGTCAGAGGTCATAGTGAAACTCAAATTAAGTGAATTCTGATTAATCCTACATGGGAATTCCTGAAGGAGGTTGACCAAACCCTCTCATACCATAAATTCATTGTTGGTGTATTGGTACCAGAGGGTCACATAGTCACCAAAGACAGACATTTTCTCAGATTCAAAGAGGATTCATTCCCACTCCCCCAGGTACAGGTTAGCATATGATGGGGCACAACATGTCCCCATTGCAACTCCCTGCACCTGGAGGATCATTTGCAGTGCGACACCTGGGTTTTGCCTCGGGCGGCCTAGCATTGGGCGTGCAGCGCAAACTATCTGGCCCCTGTTCTGTGGTTTTAAAGTATAGTGGCATACATATGTTATGTAATCTCTGCGACTTGGTTAGTACAGTACCATTTTCTTATAATTACTGTCTGTATGTTTAATGGTAGCCATGTATATTTATGTTTACATTAACCTTTTATAAAAATGATCTGTATCACCGTGTCTGACACCTCTGGAGAAGAATTCTCAAAACGTGTTGGGTGTCATTTCTTTTTCCATGGTCATTCTGTAACTTTACATGTATATTTGTATGATCCTTTGTGTATGTCCTTAAGGTTGTTATCTTTTTGTACAACAAATGATATTTTTATTCAGTTGATGTCTTTTTAGTGCCTACATAGTCACACCTCTAGAGGGGGTTTCTCTTTGTTATATATAATAGGGATGATGGCACTCTACCCACTAGAACCAGATCCACTTCTCAGATTGATAGTTGTGCCATCTATCTTGACAGAGAAGGGGAAGGGGCACATGGGGAGAAAATAATATGAGCTTGGTTTTGGATAGATTGAGTTTGGCATCAGAGTGGTCCAGGAGTAGGAGTGCAGAACAGTGTCCAGTGGGATAGGTAGAATGAGAACCAATTAAGGGTACAGTCATAGAAACCAAAGGAGTGGAGTTTTTTTGCGGAGGGGGCAGTAAACTGTATCAAAGGCATCAAAGAGGTCCAGAAGTAGGAGTACAGAACAGTGTTCATTGGTTTTAGCCATTAGTAAATCGTTTGTGAGTTTTAGAAGAACAGTTTCTGTAGAGTGTTGAGAGAAAAATCCATACTGAAGGGGTTTAAGAAGCTTACTCTCAGTGAGATGGTGGCCCACTCAGTTATAGACCAGACATTCAAGGAATTTGGAGGAAAAGGGGAGCAAGGAGATGGGATGTAGGTTCATTCAGATAGGTGGGGTCCAATGAGGGCTTTAAGTATGGGGGTGATTAGTGCATGTTTTAGAGAGTTGGAGAAGATGCCAGAAGAGAGGGAGAGATTGAAGATGTTAGAGAATGTAGGATAGAGTTAGAGGGTGACCATAGTATTTGTGAAGGAACAGGGTCCAGGGGGCAGGTGGGCATTAGAAAGGAAGTTGAGCAAGGTTGTCTATAGTCTGTATTAGTCTTATTTTTGAAGTGATCTCCAGGGCAGTGAGTGAATTAGTGGTTGGAGGCAGTGGAGGATGAAGTAAAGAGCTAAAGTGAATGTAAACCCGATTCATGAAATTTGAGCTAGGCACATATATCTGCGGTGTTTTGTTATCTCTTTGCAAAGCACTATGTCCCAGATTTCACTGCGGTGCTAACCAGGAACAGAAAATCTCCTAACACGATCTGAACTTTCTAAACAGTATATAAAGCTGCAGACAGCAGATATAGATGGAAAACGTATGTAGGGAGATTTGTTTCATCTCTGTGTATCATCTGAGGGTTTACATCCACTTTAAAGGTAGCGAAGAGTTGATGGAGACTGGATGAGAGGGTGTTAATTAAAGTGATAAAATAGGTCTGGTTGACAATCTGGAAGCAGGAATTGTATTTTTGGAGGGCAGACATATTGGTTAAAGTCTTTCTGAGACTTAGTCTTACGTCACAGACCCACAAGAGCGTGGCTACATTTTTTTGAGACTTATGCTGTCATCTGTTTGCCAAGGTTGTAGGAGTCGGGGCCTGATTCTGTGTGTAGTGGGGGGGGGGGGGGACCAGTCAAAGCGCTTTAAGGGAGGATGACAGTGAACAGTTGTAGACAGAAATGGCTATGTTGGGACAGGACAGAGGAATAGAGAAAAGTTAAAGTGGCAAAGGTTTCTACAGGTAACTGTTAGGCAATAAGAGGTAGAGGAGGTGGAAGAATGGGAGAGAGAAAAACGAATGCGGTAATGATCAGAGAGTGAAAAAAAGATTGCTGGAAAGGTTGCACAGATTGCATAGGTAGGAGCAAACAAGGTCCAAAGAGGAGGCTAGATTGAGATGTTTATAAGTAGCAGGAATGTTAAGCTAGCCATACATTATACAATTTTCAATTTCCTTTAGATTCACCTTTAACTATGTAATGAAAGGGTCTGCCTGGTTGCATACACATTGAAAGTGTTTAGGTTTGACCTCATATTTTATGGTTTTAGTAAATCTAAAAGAAAATTGTATAATTTATGGCCAGCCTTAGTATTACCAGGGATGTTGACGTCACCGAGAATGATTGTGGGAAATTCAAAAGAGAGAAAGTAGAGTAGCCAGGCAGAGAAGTCATCAAGGAAAGATTATACCAGGATAATTTTTGGTTGTATTCTCTACACTGGGTTATGTTCAGACCCCTGCATTCTCCACATTATGCACTCTTGACCCTTGTACTCTCTGCGTTATTCACTCCTGACTCCTGTACTCTCTCTGTTCTGCACTCTCTACATAATGCATTCCTAATGCATTGTGTCTGTATGTGTTAATAAACTAAATTTCAAGTAAATTCTTTTGTGAATCACACATGTCTGTTGATCAATGTTTCTGTTCCCTCTGATCAGTAGGGGTATAGAGAGATGCATTGTGTTTGGAAATACAAGGGCTATCTCAGTTTTAATGTGTTATGGTTGTTTGAGGAATGCTGTCTTTAAGCAACTTCCGTGTCTCTCAAGAGTTTGCCGCATTGATAAACTACAAAGATATCACTTTTGAAAAAAATATCTCAAGCACGGTATTTGTCTATGACTTAAGCCAAGTATAATTTCCCAGAAAAGCACGTAGGCAAAACATCTAGCAGTTAAGAAACCTGAAAAAGCCGAGGTTGGCTGCATCTTCTTTGTGTCTCCCGAGCTTCCCTATTGAATCAAACATTAGAGGAGACTTGCATACATTTTCAGCTGCCCATAATTCTACTGATCATTGTGACATACAGTTTACATGGGTGCTATCTTCCACTTATGCATTTTTTAATTATATGCTTAGTTTATTTGTCTATGTATGTGCCATTTTTTTCTCCCTGGTATTGTATATTGTACTATTTAAGAGTGGTTGCTATCTACCAAATTTAGGACCCTGAATTCACTATATCTGGTCATCCATAGTACACAGAACATGGAAATACAAATATTTCAATAAATATAAGCTGCTAAATACCTTTTCTCATCACAAGTATATAGCAGTCTTGTCTGGCCAAGCACTAGATAATGTATGTAGGAGGAGTTTTCATTCTCCTCTGACTGTTCTATGAGGCTACATGACCCCTGACCTTTTGCCTGGACAGTGCTGATTGGCACTGTATTGATCACATGCACCCTCCAAAAGAAAACAAAAAACTCCCTAGCAATACACACCAAACTGAGCATGTGCAGAGTGCCTCCTAGGGTTGTGTGCTATCAGCAGATGGATTGGGAACAGTAAAAGAAGGGGGTGATTAGAGAGGACAGGATCAAACGGCCTTTTTACATAATCCAGAGGATAAACCCCTGATTTTACTGTTGTGGGTTTAGTAACATTTTAATATCATATATTAACCATCAATTTTTCTATCCTCCTCAATCCTCAATAGGTTCTTTTAAGGTGGCATAGTGGCCTTAATAGCACCAGATGAAGCAGATGTTTTTGTAATGCTTTACTGAACTGCTTTTGCCGATAAAACAACTTACTTTAATCATAAAGTCACTGAGATCAGTTGTATCATCTTTATTCCCTCAAGGTGCTGCGCCCACATGGAAAGATACAGGTGGCATGGCATACTGCTATAAAATCAGAGAGGCTGCAATCCAGCACTTGGCTCATCCTTAGCTTCCACTTATTTCATCTGAAAGGATTTAAAACTAGGGAATACAAGAGAAGTGTTTTACCTTTTTTTATGTTATGTTGTCTATAGTTGTGTTGTTGTGTTATGTTATGTTGTCTATAGTTCCTGTCTGTTGCTACTCGTGCCTTCACGCATCTAAAAAGTCCTCCTCAGTTGATGGACCTATAAGCTATGTTTATTAATGATCAAATAGAAAAGGTGCAACAGATGCATAGAGTGGACCTATTAAGAGATAAACAAAAAGGAAATGATAATAGTAAATATGCCATTGCCATGATTATGAACTATAAATTACAGCAAAAAGGTGTAGAAAGCATAATTAAAAGACACTGGTCCATATTAAAAATATTTGAGGAGTCTGCTTCCTGATAAAACAAAATTTGAAAAACAACATTGAAAAACCATCCATTTCTTGCATAAAAATACTGTACATGGACTTTGGCCAGAAGGTGAGGGGAGAGGCGGCACACAGCAGGCGTCAAATCCGCATCCACAAAGGGCCAAAAAACACAATCACAATTTGTGGGAAAGTGAGCCCTCAACGGGACGATATTGGAAATATTTTTGTGTACTCTCCAATTCCCCTAATATTGGCAGACCCTGTAAGGTAAAAAACATTCCATGACCAGCTCCCCCCAGTCCCTCCTAAATAATTACCTGGCTCCTCTTCCCCGAGAGCAGCATTGTTGGTCTCTAGACATGTGCAGCTAGTTTCGTAACGAATCGAAATTCGGCCGAATTTTGAATCTTTTGGACATTCGGATGCATCCGAATGTCCGAATAAAAAAGTAACGAATTATAACTAATACAAAAGAAATTATAGCGAATATGACGAATGAATTCGATACGATTCGATAATTTGTTAAAGATCTAATGAAACAAAAGTTCAACTCAAAGTAAATCTTACAGTCTAATCAGCTAATTAATTTTGTGCTGGAGGTTGGATTACTGGCAAAGTGCATTCCTGAGAACTGAGTGAGAAGGGTGTTGTATTGTATTTGAGCAGAGGAGAAGAGATATTGTCATTGTGTGTGTTAATAGATTCAATAAACAAAAGACTTTCCAAACTATGAATCATTATCACAAATATATATACATACATACATACATAAATATCGAATTTCAAAATAAATTATAGCGAATATAACGAATTCGACATGATTCGAGATTCAGTATAATGAATATCGACACTCTACGAATAATAATAAATTACCCGAAAACAAATTAACGTAACATAACGAATATAACAGAACGAAAATATGTATTTTACGAATGACAACGAACCAAAACTAAACGAAATTTCCCGTTGTGCACAAGTCTACTGGTCTCTCTCTCTCTCTCCTTACGGGACATAGAGGCCAATCAAATTCTGTAAAGGGAGCGGAGTGGGTCTGGGCCATGCTCTGTGTGTCACAATCCAGCTCAGGAGCAAGCCCGCACATGCGCCCCCATAGCAAGTAGCTTGCTATGGTGGAGCACACCGAAGAGGAAGTGCCAGTAGGGGACACCAGAAGAGGAGGTTTGGGCTGCTCTGTGCAATACTTATGCACAGAGCAGGTATGACATGTTCATTATTTTAAGAAGAAACAATAGGAGCTTTTAACACTACTTTAATGATTTTTCACAGTAAGGATTATAGTAGTAGCATGCAATATATAGTCAGAACACTAGATAGAGCTAAGTATAATATGTATCAATGGAACATGATATTAAAAACCTATGTACATTTTTTATTTGCAATTGTTTTAAATTGATTAACAGCAGTTACCAAAAAAGCCACACGATAAAACTGAACATAAAATGTACAGCTACAAATACATAAGTGTTATTGGGTGAGCAAAATGGTCTTGCCAAATAACAAGCACCAATTAAACAACATGGGGTCAGTCAATCGAATGATCATGAAATCATTGCGGACCTGAGGTGCATAAATTGAAGTATGACATGAGAGGAAACTGCTGATTTTATTTGTCATATGAGATTAAAGGAGCTTAGAAAAGAGTGCAGAAATGGAGGAAAAGGGGAAATATATATATATATATATATATGTATCTGTGATGTAAAAAAATGAGACAAAGATAAACCATTTCAGATTTTTTTACACCTTTAATGCTTTAATGTGACCTATAAACTGTATAACTCAGTTGAACAACAAACTGAAATCTTTTAGATGAAGGGAAGTAAAAATTAAAAAAACAAAATAATATGGTTGCATAAGTGTGCACACCCTTACACTAATACTTTGTTGAAGCATCTTTCGATTTTATTACAGCACTCAGTCTTTTTGTGTATGAGTCTATCAGCATGGCACATCTTGACTTTTCTTTGCAAAAACACTCCAAATTTGTCAGATTGCGAGGGCATCTCCTGTGCACAGCCCTCTTCAGATCACCCCACAGATTTTCAATGGGATTCAAGTCTGGGCTCTGGCTGGGCTATTCCAAAACTTTAATCTTCTTCTGGTGAAGCCATGCCTTTGTTGATTTAGATGTATGTTTTGGGTCGTTCTAATGCTGAAAGACATGTTCAGCTTTCTAGCAGAAGGTTGAAGGTTTTGTGCCATTATTGACTGGTATTTGGAACTGGTCATAATTCCCTCTACCTTGACTAAGGCCCCTGTTCCAGCTAAAAAAAAACAGCCCCAAAGCATGATGCTGCTGCCACCACCATGCTTCACTGTGGGTATGGTGTTCTTTTGGTGATGTGCAGTGTTGTTTTTGCTCCAAACCTATCTTTTGGAATTATAGCCAAAAAAAGTTCAACCTTGGTTTCATCAGACCATATTTTCCCACATGCTTTTGGGAGATTTCAGATGTGTTTTTGCAAAATTTAGCCGGGCTTGGATGTTTTTCTTCATAAGAAAAGGCTTCCGTCTTGCCACTCTACCCCATAGCCCAGACATATGAAGAATATGGGGAATTGTTGTCACATGTACCACACAGCCAATACTTGCCAGATATTCCTGCAGCTCTTTAAAGTGGTTGTACACCCTGTACAACCACTTTTACCTACAGGTAAGCCTATATTAAGGCTTACCTGTAGGTGCTGTAAATATCTCCTAAACCTCCATGGTTTAGGAGATATTTACAAAAAAGCCATGCGCCGATGACTACAGCGCATGCGCACTTTGGAAAGGGCAGATTGTGCCTTTTCTAATAGGGGTCATGCCGTGAATGGCAGCTCCCACTCGAGTGGCGTCACGTGACTCCGGACAATCACAGAACCGGAGTTCGCAGCCCTGGAAGGAAGAGGGGTGAAGATGGATGCTCGCTGCTAGTGGGGACAGCGGTGACATTGCAGGCTTCGGTTTCAGGTAAGTGACACATAATGGGCTACTATGCGATGCATAATAGCCCATTATGCTTTACCTTTGCAGGGTTTACTTCCTCTTTAATGTTGCTATAGGCCTCTTGGCAGCCTCTTGGCAGCCTTCCTGAACAGTTTTCTTCTTGTCTTTTCATCAATTTTCGAAGGACGTCCAGTTCTTGGTAATGTCACTGTTGTGCCATATTTTCTCCACTTGATAATGACTGTCTGCACTGTGTTCCATGGTATATATAATGCCTTGGAAATTCTTTTGTACCCTTCTCCTGACTCATACCTTTTAACAATGAGATCCCTCTGATGCTTTGGAAGCTCTCCGTGGACCATGCCTTTTGCTGTAGGATACGACTAAGAAAAAGTCAGGAAAGACCAACTAGAACATCTGAACTGTATTTGGGGTTAATCAGAGGCACTCGAAATGATGGCAGGTGTGTAATGACTTCTATTTAACATCAGTTTTAATGGGATTGAATGCGATTGCTTAATTCTGAACACAGCTACCACCCCAGTTATAACAGGGTGTGCACACTTATGCAACTACATTATTTAATATTTTTATTTTAACTTCCTCTCCCTTAAAGATTTCAGTTTGTTTTTCAATTGCGTTGTACAGTTTATAGGTCACATTAAAGGTGGAAAAAGACAGAGTCTAATGGATGGAGGTTACAAGTCCTTCCATCTACAAGAAATACATGATTTGGCAGCATTGAGAAGGTGGCGTAAAATAGATCTCTTGTAAATTTTTGTAGGCATGTTCGTAACATGGAGAAGGAAAAAAGCCAGGTCATCTGGTACAGGATAATCAGTAAACTTTTGGGCAATATTCGACGGACTCCTGCCCAATAATGTCTGAGTTTAAGCAGGACCAAAAGATATGCAAGAGTGTCCCTCGCTCCTCTTGGCACCACCATCATCGGTCAGTAGTGGCCAGGAAATATTTGTGCAGAATTGAGGGAGTGCGATACCATTTCAGGATTTTGAAATTCTTCTTCTGGACTCTTCTGCAATTGGATGATTTTAAGGCAAACCGAACTATGTAAAATTGTGGCTTTGTAAGGCCATCTGAAAATCCAGACAATAAACTCCCGTCGGGTCCATTAATCTCTGTATGGATGTCCAGGAACCAGCCCTCAAGAAGTGGGATGCCTGGAAGCAGCCGGAATTAAGAAGAATCCGAAAAGGACCCTCTTGAAGACCTGGTTAGATGCATGGATTCCCTAAGATTGGGAACAGTGGAGACATTCCCAGAGCTAAAGTAGTAATAAATATGAGGGATAGCAATAGGTAGGGCCTAAGATAAATACAGAAATGTTGGTAAGATATTCATTTTATTTATATTGCAGTGCCCAGACCAGAGCTTGTGTCTTGCACAGGAGTGGAGGGAAGTTAAGATCAAACATGCGAGACAGGAGCAGAGGTATATATGTGCCCAAGTATTTCAAAGCCTTGGTGGTCCATTAAAATGTAAAGTTTGATTATAAAGTGACAATAAGCGATTGCGGCATTGCAACTTTATCGCCTTTTTGATTTAAGAAAATTAATCTTAAGGTTGGATAAGGCTCCATAAATTTCAAACTCATAAAGAACATTACAACAACTAGTAATGATTAAGTACTGGCCTAAGTCACTGAGCTCTGATCCCCTAAAGCAGTCACGTGACCCTAACGCATATCGTGGACCGGTGACACCATCTTGCTGTCCAGGAAGTGAGCAGGCTGACCGCTGAGTTTTTCTTAAGGGGACATATACCTATGACATGCCATTGTGCACCAGAATAGTGTACAAATGTGAGCGTATTTTTATGATTTTTAATAAAGGGATTTTATTTTGAGGGTTGGTGGAGGCATAAAAAGATGAATGCTTGAGCCACTGCCCTTAAAAGAGGAAAATACTGTTAGGCTTAAACTAGCATGGGTGAAAGGAGGAAGTCCTGAGTGTGGAAAGGAGGACACCAATGAATTTCCAAGAGTGGAAATTTGAGTGGATCACATCAAACTATTGGAACACAATTTTGGAACTGCCTTTATTAAAGTGAACTTGTATTTTCACTTGTGTTATAATACACTTTTTTGAGATGAAATCTAAGGATTGATAAGGATACAACAGATGTTTGCTTTGGGGTTTAATCCCAGTTTAACCACTTCACTACCCGCCCATAGTAAAATGACGTCCACAGATGGGATCTCCCATCCTGGGTGGATGTCATATGACAGCCTGGGCTTCCTGGGCGTCTAGGGGGCGCACGCGCCTGCCGCATCGCTCGGGACCCGGTGCGTGTGCTCGGCGGCCGCGATGTCCGCCGGGCACCCACGATTGCCCGTTAACCGAGCAGGACACACAGATCCACGTGTAAACACACAGATCCACGTCCTGTCAGTTGAGAGGAGACCGATCTGTGTTCCCAGTACAGCGGAACACCGATCGGTCTCCTCCCCTTGTGAGTCCCTACCCCCTACAGTTAGAATCACTCCCTTAGGAAACATATTTAACCCCTCGTGTCCCCCTAGTGGTTAACCCCTTCACTGCCTGTCACATTTATACAGTAATCGATGCAATTTTATAGCATTGATCGCTGTATAAATGCGAATGGTCCCAAAAATGTGTCAAAAGTGTCCGATGTGTCTGCCATAATGTCGCAGTCATGAAAAAAAGTTAAAAAAAAAAAAAAAAAATTTTTTTAAAAATGCCATAAATCTATCCCGTATATTATAGACGCTATAACTTTTGCGCAAATCAATCAATATACGCTTATTGCGATTTTTTTTTACCACAAATATGTATAAGAATACATATCGGCCTAAACTGAGGAAAATTTTTTTTTTCATTGGGATATTTATTATAGCAAAAAGTAAAAAATATTGTGTTTTTTTCAAAATTGTCGCTCTTCTTTTGTTTATAGCGCAAAAAATAATAACCGCAGAGGTGATCAAATACCACCAAAAGAAAGCTCTATTTATGGGAAAAAAAGGATGTCAATTTTGTTTGGGTACAACGTTGCACGACCGCGCAATTGTCGTTTAAAGTGCGACAGCACTGAAAACTAAAAATTGGTCTGGGAAGGAAGAGGTTGAAAATGCCCTGTATTGAACCGGTTAAAGACAAAAAGCCAGTAATAATGTATGTACATGTATAGGTTGTTGCATAGCAGTTAACCTATATCAGTACTAGGAGAAATGTCAGAGAGTATAGTGAATGGTGAGCTGTGTCAGAGAACAAAGTGCCTACAGATGCAACTGGTATCCAGCAGGTGACCTGTGAAATCCTTGATGTGGGCAGACTGACATTATGGTAACATGGCATGCACATATGTAAAGCAGAAATGATGAACGAGACTGCAGGACATTGATTTTCACATGCACCCTTTACAGTCATAGAGCTGTAAAAAAGGTGGCTTTATGTTGAGGTAATTTGCTACATGGTGCATTTAAAATATGTTTTGGATGTGCTTACCATGCGTTAACACAGCATACCTATTGACTTGTGTAGAGGAAAAGAAGCAAGGCATGGGCAATAATAAACATTGCTCCACATGATCCAATTTAATATTAGACCATTGCGTTTCCAAATCAATCAAAAGTACTTCACATCTGCAAGCCATAAGCAAAAAAGGAATGCATGTGTACTACACTAATGCCCCGTACACACGGTCAGATTTTCCGCTGGAAAATGTCCGATCAGAACGTGTTGTCGGAAATTCCGACGTGTGTGGGCTCCATCGGACATTTTCCATCGGATTTTCCGACACACAAAGTTTGAGAGCAGGATATAAAATTTTCCGACAACAAAATCCGTTGTCGGAAATTCCGATTGTGTGTACACAAATCCCATGGCCACGCATGCTCAGAATAAATAAAGAGATGAAAGCTATTGGCCACTGCCCCGTTTAGAGTCCCGACGTACGTGTTTTACGTCACCGCGTTTAGAACGATTGAATTTTCCGACAACTTTGTGTGACCGTGTGTATGCAAGACAAGTTTGAGCCAACATCCGTCAGAAAAAATCCTAGGATTTTGTTGTAGGAATGTCCGAACAAAGTCCGACCGTGTGTACGGGGCATAACTGTTATTAATTTTTTTTTTTTTTAATACACACTTTAACTAAAAGCATCAGCTTCCCTCCTTTGCCAGAAATGCAAGTATGTGACAGGTAGGTTGGTATTTATTTTTAATGACAGCCCACCCCCCTTCTTGATCTAAGCCTATATGGTCTTTATCATTAGAGGGTACTTTAAGAAAGCTCCTCAAAAAGGGAAACAATGCTCACTCTCCATACTGTACCTGTTGAGTAGCAGCACTGTCACCCTAGGACAGGACAACAGAACACCTTCCCTCTTCTCCAAAACATAAGGGGAGATGTTCTGCAGTGTCAGAACACTACCTGTCAGAACACAATAGCACAGCAGGGGAGATCGATGTACTAACATTGGATATTTAGTACAGCTGCTCCTTCGGAGCTGCCAGGTCATTTTAGTTCAACCCTGGCGGGTTGAAGGGAAAAAAATATCAGCGTGTACCAGGCCTAAGGGAGAGTTACAACCCCTGTCAGTTTTTTTGCCATCTGTGTTCTACTGAGGAGAGTTACCTTCAATTCCTGTCCCATAGCCAAAACAGGTTAGAGGACATCTCTAATCCTAGTTCTAATCCTTCTTCAAAACTATAAAAAAGTTTGCCTTTAGTTAAAGTGGTTGGTTGTTAAGCCACTCTAACAAGTATGCACCATCCATGCTGTCTCCTTATACAGTGTCTCCCTCTGTATGTGATTTGTAAAAAGAAATGCTGTAAATACTTCATGTAAGAGCTGATATCCATGATCACATGACCGGCCGGGTGTCTCCTTTCCTCCTCTGTCAGATGCAGTGGGAGAGGCCAAGATTCCCCCTCTGACATCACTCAGGAGGAGAGGAGGAGGGGAGGAGGAGAGGAGAAGAAACCCGGATGGTCATGTGATTGTGAATCTCGGCTCTTACATTAGGTATTTACAGCATTTATTTTTATAAATCACACACCGAGGGGGACACTACATAAGGAGACAGCGCTGATGGTGCATACAAATTACAGTTATTTGAGCAGCAGGAGCGGAGGGAGCTGCACTGTCATGAGCTGACAGGTAGGGAGGGAGGGGGAGAGCACAGAGGAGACAGAAAGCAGTGCTGCGGATGATGGAGGCACGTAAACTGATCACTGTGTCAGGGCTCAGCAGCCATGATACACCATGGTCAGTTTACATAGGGGAGGGCAGAAACTGGCAGGATAATCCAGGTTTTTTAGGTCCTACAGGTGGCCAAATGACTCAGAACAAGCACTGTGTCATATATCATGCTTAAAAAGGTGCAGGATCCATTTTTTGGGAGGGTTAACAAACGCTTTAAGATTTAAGGATTGGAAAACTACAATATACTACAATTTTTTTATAGGGTTTAGATATTCTTTAAATTGAGCTTGCTGCTAATGGTTTTATTAGGAAGGATCTCACAAGACTGTCTTCTTTCCAGAAAAGATGGGAACTAAGAGGTAGGGCATGTAGTACGGTTCTGTGTCTGAAGTTTTCCCTCAAACTATATGGCCATAGTATGTGATCCACCAATTTTTATTCAGGTGTTTCCATTGACAGTACCTCTTAATATTAAAGTCTTAAAGACATTTTAGGCACTTTTGTTGCTCCTCTGTGTACAAAGCCAGTCCATAAAAACATAGTTTGATAAATTTTGTGTGGCTGAACTTGAGTCTATTGAACAACTAAGGGATGAAGTGGAAGAGTCAGGTCTTCTCATCCAGCATTAATGTCTGAACTTACAAATGCTCTTAGCGTAAATGAACATTCCAAAATACACACTTCAAAATCCTGTGGAAGGCTTTTCTAAAATGGGAGGCTTTTTGGGCTCAACTTCAATGCCCATGGCTTTGTAATAGTGGTTCATGAAGTCCTTGAATTATATAACATTACAATTATATATATAGTGCAAAGCTAAGCATTATGGAACTCTCTGCAAAAAAAGGTAGATAAAGCGGGACTAAAAGCTGCAATGATTGCATGCATATATTTTTTATACATATATTATTCAGAAAATAGATATTTTACATATTTTTGTGCATATATGCTCTTTCCTTAATATATATGAACTTATATCATATGTTTTAGTCCTTTTATTTTACCAAAAGTGATACTAATTATAGATTGGTAAAATACATTTGTTTCCAGATATTGATGTGTCATTCCATTTAGTATGAATGCCAAGGACTGGTAATTAAAGCTTAGTGTAAATGTGATATGTGTTATGTACTAATTAAAAATTTTCCTCTTTGCATAGCTGGGACCGACACATGTTTCATCAATATGCCCAGTTTTTTTTTAACAGGATATGAAAAATACGGTATTATTAGTGTATTCGTGATGGCTAAGGATGAGCTGAATATACCCTAAGTTTGGTTTGAGGTGGGTTTGCAGAACATGAATAAACTTTGGGTACTAAATCCAAACACAATTAAAGTCAATAGTAGTAGACTGTTAAAAAACAGCAATAAACAGTGACACAATGGTTTGCCAGGGTGAACAATTTACAATGTCTCCAACAATTGACCTCAGGTGGTTCTATTGGGGCCTATTTTGCTTCTCTAATGAATACCTCCAACACACATGGAGAGAATACCTGCATAACTCCTTATGTATGATGGGACATATCCCGCCCTGACAGCTCCCCTTTGGACCCTTTTTCCCAACCCCCGCCCTACTCTCCCCTTATCTTTTTTATTTATTCTTTTTTTATATTTTTACTTTTTTATTTTTTATTTACTTCTTTTCTGTCCTTTCCACACTTTATCTCTCTACTTTCCTGCTTTCTGTCTATATCCTAGCCTTTTCCCATTGTTAAATTAAAAATTGGGCTTGCATCGATACCCCTATATGACTTACGAAATGTTTCCCCTGCAAGAAACAGATCCTTTAGTTCTAGTTATGGTCTCCCAAGATGATGTTTTAGCACCTTGGACCTCATATAATCTGTAATGGTACATACCACTATGGTTACTGGATACTTTGTTGTTGCATTTTACACTACCGTATAATGTCCATCTGTAATCACAAACCACAATGTTTCTTGTCAATATGTGTATTTTGGATGCAAACCTTCAAATAAAGAATTAAAAAAACAGCAATGACATTTTGTGGGCTTTTAGGAAAGTGATTGTCAAACAAATGCATGGGGTATAGTCCAGGTAGCAAGCAATTGAGCTGCAAGTTTGAAAATGATTTGCTAAGCTATTGCTAGACTTGCCAGGCTTCACAGGTTTGTTGCACAATTGCAGCCAGTTTGCATTGCATGACTCCAGATCAACTTTCATTGCAAACATTCTGCAAGTCTGCTGCAAGTTCTGGTTCAGTCATGCTGTGCAATAGTTATCCCACCTTGTCCTTTTTTTCTTCTGCTGGCTGTGTTATTGAGCCAGAACATGCAGAAGAGTTGGTGGAATGGTTAACAAAGCCGTCCTCATCCTCCTCATCCTTTGTTACCCAGGCTCAGAGTATTTTGCCTTCCAGCTCAGCTGCCAAAGCAGCCTATTCCACAGGCTCCTTGTCCACAGTCACTCCTTCAGTAGCCCCACCATCATGCACGGAGGAGTCCCCATTCGACCACAGTGTTGGGTACATGCTGCTGGAGGATGTGCAGCAATTGGATGGCTCCGATGTTGGTTACCAGGTTGAGGAAGGGAGTAACATGAGCCTTTAGAGGGGGTGCCCAGGAAGGACAAGAAACTGGCAGCCATGTCCCCCCAGCTGCAGCATACTTCTAAGTTTGCTCCAGTGATGAAGAGGGAAGGGATGATGAGGTCACTGACTATACTTGGGTGCCTGAGAGAAGAGAGAAGGAGGAGGAGGCACAACTCCAACGAGGCAGGATGTCCTCTAAGGGGCAGCTTAACGGCATCCACCCTATTGCATCGCACCGCAGAGCTCCGCAAGTGCAAGGTGCTGCTGACTCCCGGCTGACTTTTAAAAGTTCCTTGGTGTGGGCTTTTTTTGACACATGTGCAGCAGATTAAAAAGTTGCTGTTTGCAACCTATGTCTGAAGCGGATCCAGCGTGGCCAGAACAGCAGCCGCTTGGGCACAACATGCTTGACCAGACATATGATGACCTGCCATACATGCTGTTGGCAAAAGCACTTGAAAGACCCACATTAAATAAAAAGGCAGACTTCTCCTTGCTCCTCATCTGGAATCTCCAACCCTACTATACCTCCAGTCCTCTCAAAAAACTGCACTGGGAGGAATGAAGGTATAACAATAGGTGTCACAAGTACTTGCAGCCAATCTGCTAGCAGTACACCACCAACTGATGCTTTTAGCAGGCAAATTTCCCTACCCCAGTTGCTGAACCATGAAAAGAAATTCGGTCCCAGCCATCCACATGCTCAGCATCTAAATGCTAGCTTGGCCAAATTGCTAGCACTGCAACTGCTGCCTTTTCAGCTGGTAGACTCTGCCCCCTTTTGTGAATTTGTGGAATGTGCTGTACCTCTGTGGCAGGTTCCAAAACGCCATTTCTTTTCACAAAAGGCCATTCCGGCTCTCTACCGACATGTGGAAGGCAATGCTTTGGCCTTGTTGGACAGGGCGGTCAGCAGTAAGGCGCATATTACTGCTCACTCATGGTCCAGCAGGCATGAACAGGGACGTTACCTTTCTTTCATGGCGCGCTGGGTAACTCTTCTGGCAGCTGAGAAGGATGCAGGACAGGGTTCAGTGCTGTTTGAGCTTGTTCCACCACCATGCCTCCAAATTGCTAGTGATGATTCTGCCACATCTCTCTCCTCCACCCCCTCCTCTTCTTCTTCCTCTATGGCCTCTTCTGCAGATTTGTCCCCTGAACCAGCAGTGCTCCGTAAACGTGCAAGGGGCTACGCAAGCTGTCAGGCTAAAAGATGCCATGTGATGTTTGAGTTGGTCTGCCTAGGGGACAGGAGCCACACTGGGGCAGAGATTCTGTCAGCTATGCAGGGGCAGGCTCAGAGGTGGTTGACGCCACGCCAGCTTCAGCCAGGAATGGTTGTATGTGAGAATGGCACCAACCTTCTCTCCGCCCTCCGACAGGGACACTTGACCTATGTTCCATGTTTGGCACATGTCCTGAATTTGGTGGTGCAGCAGTTCTTGAGCAGGTACCCAGGCTTACAGGATCTCCTGAGGCAGGACAGAAAAGTCTGTGGTTATTTCTGCCGGTCATACAATGCCAGTGCTCAGCTGGCTGACATTCAAAGGGAATGCAACCTGTCCACCAACCGCCCCCTTTGTGACATGCCCACCAGGTGGAACTCAACGTTGGCAATGCTGCAGCCGCTGCACACACAGCAGAGGGCCATCAATGAGTACCTGTGCGAGTATAGCACCAGGACAGGGTCAGGGGAGCTTGGATTCTTTTTGCCACACCAGTGGCGACTGAACAAGGATGCATGCACTGTCCTGTCACCATTTGAGGAGGCCACAAGGATGGTGAGCAGCGAAAATGCATGCATCAGTGATACTCTCCCTCTAGTCTTCCTGTTGGAGCACACGCTTTGTGGAATCATGGACAGGGCATTTGAAGCAGAACAGAGGGAGGAAGAGGAGGACTTCCTTACCTCTCAAGGCCCCCTTTATCCAGATAGCATTCCTGTGGGCCCTCCAAACACACAGGAAGAAGAGGAAGAGGAGGCGGATTGTGTTAGCATGAATGTAGAGGATAACAATCAGCAGTAGTCTTTAAGGGATGGTTTTCAGTTCCCAGAAACCCAAGGAGTTGTACGTGGCTGGGAGGTGGTAGTTACAGATCATGTGATCCTTAGTGACCCAGAGGACTCAGAATCGAATGCCTCTGCAAACTTACACTGCATGGCCTCCCTGATCCTGCAAAGCCTGCGAAAGGACCCTAGGATTCGTGGTATCAAGGAGAGGAATCATTACTGGCTGGCAACCCTTCTTGACCCACGTTACAAGGGTAAGGTTGCAGAACTCATCCTGCCTTTGCAGAAGGAGCAGAGGATGTAACATCTTCAGGAGGCCTTGAAGAAAGGTTTGTGCAATGCATTTCCAGACCCTGGGAGGTTACAATTTCCTGGTGCTGGACAACGTGTTGCTGAGGCTTCGTTCAGTCAGAGGAAGAGCAGTGGAGAAGGTGGCCGGGTGGCCGATGCCTTTAAACAATTTTTCAGTCCTCAACACCAAGGTCTGATCGGTTCAAGCAACCATTGCCTGCGTCTGCTTTAGATGGTGCAGGAATATCTAGGGGCAAGAGCAGACTTGGAGACCTTTCCAACAGAGCATCCACTGGGTTAATGGGTCTGGAGGATGGACCACTGGCCAGAACTAGCTCAATATGCAATTGAGCTACTGGCCTGTCCTGCATCCAGCGTGCATCCAGTTTTGTGAATGCACATTTAGTGCTGCTGGAACATGTGTAATGGATCAAAGAGTGTGCCTGTCCACAGACTTCGTTGATAGGCTAACATTCATAAAAATGAATCAGTCTTGGATAAGCAGCTATCAAGCACCTGATGCTGATGTAACTGATTGAATTTGCTATGGATGTGGGATCCCTTGAAGACTGCCTATACTGACTATCCTATTCCTCCTCAATCTTGATAATGCTAGCTACCAACAATACTTTTGGTTTAGGTCACCACCACCACCACCCGAGGCCCAATTTTTCTGCCCCTGTTTAACAGGGGCATGTAATTACAATTTTTGATCTAATATTTCACAGCAGGGCCTGTTCCTGTGTCCAACAAGAGTATCTGTGAGGGGTTACAGTGTTGTGGCACCACCACCACCACCCAAGGCCCAATTTTTCAGCCCCTGTTTAACAGGGGAATGTAATTAAAATTTTCATATAGTATTTCACAGCAGAGCCCGTTCCTGCGCCCACCAAGAGAAACTGTGAGGGCTTACAGTGTTCTGGCACCACCAACACCAAAGGCCCAATTTTCTGCAGAGTATATAGGGCAGGCCATATAGTATATATACTGCTGTTCAGAGTATATAGTGCCTGGGGGCCTGGGGGACCCCCCACGCCATTTTTTTACATTTGGGTGCAGGGTTCTCCTCAATAGCCATACCAGACCCAAAGGGCCTGGTAATGGACTGGGGGGGAACCCATGCTGTTTTTTTCAATGATTTTCATCTATACTTCCGGGATCCGACAACACATTACAGCCGCGAGTAGTTTTAAATTACATTTTTCCTTTAGAAATGTCATTTTGCTGTGGTATTGTTCTAAATATGGGAAACATGCGCTACTTTACATGCATACTAAGGACACCCCCCAGGCATGATATTTAAAGGAATATTTCATTTTTATTGTTTCACTTTAAGCATTATTAAAATCACTGCTCCCAAAAAAACTGACGTTTTAAAACTTTTTTTGCATTGATACATGTCCCCTGGAGCAAGGCCCAGGTCCCCAAACACTATTTATGGCAATAACTGCATATAAGCCTTTAAAATTAGTTTATTTGATTTTTCCATAGACTTTCACAGTGTTCGCGTGCTCGAACAAATATTTTGTCTGTTCGCATGTTCTGCTGCGAACCAAACCGGGGGGTGTTCAGGCCAAACTGGCCTTCCATTAAAAGGGATGAGATTCCCTGTCTGAAAACTGTACAATGATTATATGCATTCATGAAAATATATAGTCTATTTCAATTATTTGTATCAATTTTTTCTGTCCTTTAGAAATATCACACTTTCCAAAAAGGGTATACAAGCTGTGCTGGCAATTACTTGCATGGAAAAAGAAAAATTGATTGTAAGATGCAGTCTGCTTCCTTTCATTCTGTCTCTCTCTTACAAATAGTGGACAGTCTGAAAATATTTGAATAGGTATGTATAAAATCTGTAAAATGTATTCATCCTCACTCTATAAAAAATAAGCTAATTTTTCAGGCAAATTTTAATCTGGATTGTTCTCTCCATCATAAATTGCGGCCTTGACAATGAGGGCTTCAAAGTTGTGTAGCAAAGATGTCTGCCATTTCAGTATCCAAAACAATTGCACCAATGTTTAATTTTCCTGGTGTAAAATGCATGCCTGCTCTATCCCTCCAAAATTGTCAACTGTTAGTTGTGTTTCCAAGCTGTATGTTTTTTTCTATCCTCAATGTGCAAAAACCCCACACTAATTATATATTTCCTAAAACGAAATGTTTGCTCAATAGCTCATAGATTGTGACCTGTCTAGATGGGCATTTTAGCTGTGGTGGCTTCTGTAGGACAGACCGACATACAAGCGGGCCAAATGTAGGGCAGTTTTTTTAACCTGAAAATGTCTTCCGTCATTCGGCCCATGTATACCCGGCTTAATTTATATATTTATATTTTAGGAGACTCAAACCTGCCTAGCCTCTGTGTTTTGCATTGTGGCCTAGTAGAAGCATACAACGTGATTTGTGTCTGTACAATATTTATGGCTCTTGACTGTGACATAAAAAGCAATTTTTTAAAAAATCTAAATAAAATATTTCTCATCTCTTCTGACATAGTGGACAAATACAAATGCTTGCTTAATGGGCAACAAGTCTCTACAATATTTAGAGCTGCTTTGCTTGGAATATCTAATAGTTTTTTTCTTGGAAAAAAATGACACTTCTTTCCTCTATTCATTACTGCCTTGGGCCCCAATCAAACTGCCTGCATACTTGGCAGCTACTGTGTAAAGCTACTTTTGCCTGTGTCTCTGAAACATGGCATTATGATTTTGTTTCTTCTTTGGAATGACAACTGCTTCGAGCCTACAATGTGAGTTTGTGGTTTGGGACAGCTTAAATGCATTCTTGGTTGACATTGTGTATACAATACAGTCTGTTACTGAATAGACAATTACAACAAGCTATGCCCTGTGACTTGTTTTGCATCTGTTTAGCAATTTATATGGTGTTCATAGCTTTAGCTGTTTGTTTTTTTTATATATGTATATATCATATGACACTATTTTTGCTGTATTGCATCTGCTGCTTTCAACACTCAACTAACTACTTAAAGAGGAAGTAAACCCTGATGGGTTTTACTTCCTTCCTCTGACCCTGCAAAGTAAAAGCATAATGGGCTAGTATGCATTGCATACTAGCCCATTATGTGACACTTACCTGCAAACGAAGCCCACGCTGTCCCGGCTAGAGGCCGCATCCATCTTCGCTCCTCTTCCTTCCGGGGCAATGGACTCCGGCTCTGTGACTGGCTGGAGCCACATGATGTCACTCCTGCACATGCGCGTGGGAGCCGCCAGTCATGGCATCCTCTCAGGAAGAAACGGCACAAAGGGCTGTTTCTTCACAGCTCATGCGCCGTTGACATCATCGGCGCAAAACACAGTAAATATCTCCTAAACAGCACACGTTTAGGAGATATTTACAGTACCTATAGGTAAGCCTTATTCTAGGCTTACCTATAGATACAACCACTTTAAGGACCAAGCCTATTTTTGACACATGTTGTTTACAAGTTAAAATAATTTTTTTTACTAGAAAATACTTAGAACCCCATTCATTATTTTTATTTTTTTTGACACCCTAGAGAATAAAATGGTGGTCATTGCAATACTTTATGTCACACCGTATTTGCGCAGCTGTCTTACAAACGCAATTTTTTTGGGAAAAAATACACTTTTTTTAATTAAAAAATAAGAACACAGTAAAGTTAGCCCAACTTTTTTCTATATTTTGAAAGATGATGTTACACTGAGTAAATTGATACCCAACATGTCATGGTTCAAAATTGCGGCTGCTCGTGGAATGGCAACAAACTTTGGCACTTAAAAATCACCATAGGCAAAGTTTAAAAATTTCTACAGGTTACCAGTTTTGAGTTACAGAGGAGGTCCTGTGCTAGAATTATTGCTCTCACTCTCTCGATTGCAGCAATACCTCAAATGTGTGGTTTGAACACCGTTTTCATATGTGGGCGTGACTTACATATGCGTTCACTTTTGCGTGTGACCTTGGAGGGGTGGGGCACTTTAATTGTTTTTTTTTAGTTATTTTACTTCTTATTTTTTATTTTTGCACTGTCCTTTTTAAACAAAATTGAGGATCACTTTTATTCCTATTACAAGGAATGTAAACATCCCTTGTAGTAGAAAAAAAGCATGACAGGACCTTTTTAATGTTTGATTAGGGGTCAAAATGACCTCAGATGTCACATTTACACTTAAAAGCAATAATAAAAAAAAAAAAAAAATTTTTTTGTTCCATAAAAAAAAATTGTCCCTTTAAGGCCGTTAGGCAGAAGTGACATTTGACGTCACTTCCATCATCCAATGGTATAGACTCGAGTGGAGGCCATAATTCCTTCACTCGACTTAGACCCCTTTCACACTGGGGCGATTTGCAGGCCTTACATGGGGCAGTGCGGCTATACCGCCGGCAAAATGCCGCTGCAGCAGCGATTTGCAGTGGTTTTAACCCTTTCTCTGTCGCTAGCAGGGGGGTAAAACCGCCCCGCTAGTGACCAAATACCGCGCGCTAAAACAACGGTAAATCGGCGCTAAAAATAGCACCGTTTTACCGTCGGTGCCCGCACTGCCCCAGTGTGAAAGGGCTCTTAGTGTCAACCAGGGGAATGGATTGGATCATCTTCGTTGATCTTCGTAAGCAGCAGAGATGAGCGGGACGCGGCGGGGGGGGGTGGGCACCCCTCCCGGCGCTGATAAAAGTGGTCTCATGGTGAATCCGCTGTGGAGACCACTTTTATCTCAAAGCGGACCGCCCACCATTGAAGAAAATACATGGGTTATGGCAGCTGTCTGCTGCCATAACATCGGTATTTAACGTCAAAGGACCGACGTATATCGACAGCGGGCGGTCCGGAAGTGATTAAAGTGGTTGTAAACCTCAGATATGAAATATGAACAAAGAATATCCCTCTTTAGTGTGTACTTGCCTTAATTAAGAGCAGTAAGTGTAATTTCTGTCTGCTGCTTCATTCCTCTGCTATCAGCATGAATCACTTCTAACAAGTTTTCTTGATACCAAGAGAAAAAAGGTGACAGGGGAGGGATCTCCAGCTGATTCACAGCCTCAGCTCTGTTCTTGTGTGTTGTGTGAAGGGGGTGTGTCCCTTCCATCCAATCAGCTGTCAAGAGCTCTCCTTGCTGAGCTCTGTGTAGTATAAATTAAGCTCTTCACCCGCTTTTTCTGAACGTTCAGGCAAGCTTTATAAATTCTGCATTTTAAATGGGTGTACAGAAGAGATCACAACAGATAAACAGGTACAACTTATGTAGTAGGGTAAGTGTAATCTCTGTGTATCACCTGAGGTCAGTCACTTTAAGGGTTTACAACTGCTTTAACGCTTATTTCTGCTGCACACAAAAAAAATCTTATTATTATTATTATTTTGCAAAACTGTCTACTACAATTGCATTTTGGGGAGGAAATCAATAATATTGTCTTGCTTCTGCTATATGTAAACCAAGCAATTATAGTAAAGGAATATAATATTCAATTTATGAGGTTCCAAAATATGGTGTCCCAGAGAGTTATAACATTCTGCAATTACATGTACAACTTAAAGACATCCCCCAAGCATGATATTTAAAGGAATTGCATAATTTTTAGGCTACCCTAAAATGGCCTCTTCCAACAATTATTTCTAAGTTATTTTTTTCTTTGGCAAATGTCCCCCCAACCATGTCTTTCCTCCCATGCCCTTTTTTGTCAATCCACTGACATTTTGCTTTGTAAATGGGTATTACTGAAAAGGAACTTTTGACTCTCACTGAATTCATTGGGGTTCAGATTATTGACCTGATCTTTGACACTGGACACATTTGGCTCATCTCTAATTGGTAATAATATAACATTGCTTCTTAGTCTTTCTGTACCAGGAAATCATATGATACCCATAGTTTGTTAAGCCAGCTGGGACATTTCTTTCTTTAACTGTTTTCCCTTCTATTTCTTACCCATCACTACTTCATCATCTATACTGTACCATACAGCAACCATTAACCTCCCTGGTGGTATGATTATTTCAGATTTTTGCATCTCAAAGTGGTACAATTATTTTGCATAGAAATTTGGCGTTATATATTGTAGACCTGTAATTCTTAGCAATAACACACTTATATCTGTCCAACAAGAGTCTACTAGATATCCCGGGTATGATGAATTTTGAAACACAAAATCATAAATTATAATATAATAAATAAATATAAATAATTATAAAAAATAATAATATAATAATAATAAAATAAATTTCCCCACGATTCACTATCGCTCAATTCTGCAAGTGTTCTAATTTACTATCGCTGTTTTCTAGCTGATCTAAAACTACTTTTGATGTAAAGGGACACTTTTTGATTGCTATGGACAATCTCCAGTTCCCAGGCAGAAAGAACAGTATATATCATATAAAACTACATGCAGGGCATTGGACAAAGCACTGGGGACAAAAGGGATGTGAAATGCTTTCATACAGTAATGTAATCTGTAAGATTACAGTGTACTGTATGTGTTATGAATTTTCACTTTTTTGAATTTGCCACCAGGCTCTGCCTCTGTGCGTCGCGACGCTTGCAGGGAATGGAGCCCGGCACACAGGACATTGGGGCGGAGGACACAGCCCACGGACACAGCAGGGGGACATTGCAGGATCCTGGGGGCAAGTTAAGGAACCTCTTCCAGGATCCTGCAATGCAATCCCGAGTGTGGCTCGGGGTTACCGCTAATGGTGCTGAAATTTAACCCCGAGCTACACAGGTCAATCTCTTATTCAGGGCAGATAAATCCATATCTTGAGCTTTCACAACTTTGGTTTTTGGTGCACCCTACCTCATCAGTAGGTTCTGTTTTTAACCCCAGAGAGAGGCATCACAAGATTTGGGGTTGATTTTACTAAAGACAAATAGACTTTGGAAGGGAAGGTGCACTTTGCAAATGAATTGTGCCTGGAGTTTAGTGAACATGGTGCTAATTCAATATGTATCCAGTCATGTGCAAGGAAAAAAAAAACAGCACATGATTGGCTGATGGAAGTTAGTAGAGCTTCACTTCATTCACTAAGCTCTGGGGATTATTAATTTGCAAAGTGCAAATTCCCTAGTTAAGCAAAAGCCAATTTGACTTTAGTAAATCAACCCTATATTGTCTAACTCTGGAAGGCATCTGCTGAAAAGAGACATGAATTGAGTGTGATGATGTAGTGAGTGAAATGAGTGCTGACATTACTATGTACATTTGCAATGTTACTTGAACTGATACCCTGCACACATGTACCAGTCATGCAATATTGCAATGGCATGCTCTGACCCTTTTCATGAAATTCACCTACTTGTCATAGTTGTTTCATAAGGCTTACTTAAAGAAAAAAATTAAAACTAAAATAACAAACATGTTATACTCACCTGCTCTGTGCAGTGATTTTGCACAGAGTGGCCCCCTTCCTCCTATTCTGGGGTCCCCGGCGGCGATTTTGCCTGCCGCCGCCGCCCACCCGGCCACTTGCTATGGGGAGAAAGTCTGCACACTCCTGACCTGTGTGTCTTTGGAGCCACGCTCCATACACTTACAAAGTGGGACTTAGGTCCGCCCACCACTTGCTCTTCACTGCATTTGATTGACAGCAGCAAGAGCCAATGGCTCCTGCTGCTTCTCCAATGCTGTGTGAAGAGGAAGTAAGGGGAGAATAGATGCAGCCATGCACAGCGCTGATCTCTTCTGCCCTCTCTATCCTTCACACTGGGGTAGGGGGGCACAGGGAAATTAAAAAAGTTTTTTTACCTTAATGCAAACAATGCAAAATAATGCAAACACGTTTTTAGGTTTAGTAACACTTTAATGTGACATATGTTAAGGGGTGATATATTTGTAGACATATGTTGAAAGAGAAAAAATATTGACAAATTTTCCTGTCTTTGTATTCAGGTCCTTGCTGCCTTAGTCATATTTTCTGCTTTGTGTCTGGCTGGTGATTTAATTATGCTTATATACTTTTATTGTATAAATGAAAATACAGTACTATTCTTAGAACACTTTTTACTTGGATAGGGCTTTCATTGAAATATATCAAGGGCCATATCCAGGCTTTCCTTATATTTCATCTACAATGACACTTTTAGCAGACCTTTTTTTTTTAGAAAAAATCTCATTAAGGATATTTTGCAATAAGGAATACACAAATTGTTTTATACTCCCAGGTAAAGTTTCCATGAGTTGAATATTTCAGGCAAGTGAGGGGATGGTCACAAACTGTAGACTCAGGGTGACTGTTTTTCAGGTACTGTCTTGTTTATATACACCCCAAAGTTTGTCCATAATAAACACTGTATTGCAACGCAAGGATACGTGTTATATAGTGGTACCAGATGTCTTCTATTCTATCTAATTTCGTGTTAGTAGAAGTTTTGTGAGCGTTGATTCGCGCTTTTCTTTTCGCGTCTTTCATTTAGCGTTTTTCTTTTCTCACTTTTCATTTTATGCTTTTCAGTTCATTTCTGAACAGCCGTTCGTCTACCAGACATGTTGTGGAATCGGAGGAGATAACGTGTTATTTATTATTGGCCTTGGAGCTATTGCTTTGACATTATTTTTTTGGTTGAATAATGATTTGATTTGGTATATTTTCTATATTTTTGGATGCATAGTTAAGTTCTATTGGCAGATAGCATGTCTATTTTTTTTTTTTAATGCACAATAAAAACATGGTGGAGAATAATACTTGGCTATGGGGGTTATTTACTAAAGGAAAATCCACTTTGCACTGCAAGTGCACTTGAAAGTGCACCTGGAAGTAAAGTCACTGTAGATCCGAGGGGGACATGCAAGGAGAATAAAAAACAGCATTTTAGCTTGCACATGATTGGATGATAAAATCAGCAGAGCTTCCACTCATTTCAGATCTACCCCTTAGATTTAGAGCAACTGCACTTCCAAGTGCACTTTTAGTGTACTTTCAAGTGCACTTGCAGTGCAAAGTGGATTTGCCTTTCGTAAATAACCCCCTATGTGTTTTACTTCAAATGACAGTTTGGGAGTATGCAGTAACATTTTAAAAATTACAATGTAAAATTGACAAGGGACACCAACATAGTTGTATCTTTGATCTTAAAAACTATGGGATAATGGTGTTGTGGTAACTTGCACAAATAAAAAAAAAAAAGAAACATAATAATATTATTCTTGATATCACTAAAAAAAAAAAAGCCGTTGAAAATTCATTTGCAATAACTCCATCAGTATCACCAGCAAAGCAGCTTCATTATTATCCCATTAAAGAAGAAGAGAACGTGCACTGCATTTGGAGATTTCATAATTTGCCACATCACAAATGTTAATTCTTCATTACAAACGCTAGTTTACAAGATCAAGCGCTTCTGCTTCCGAGCATGCATGTTTGTACTTTGGACTTTTGTCCGACGGACTTGTGTACACACAATCGGAATATCCGACAACACACATTTGTTGACCGAAAATTTGAAGACATATTAGCCAACATTTGTTGGTGGAAAGTCAGACAACAATTGTCCGATGGCGCATACACACAGTCGGATTTTCCGCCACCAGCCAGACATCCAACATTTCCCGTCGGAAAATCCGATCGTGTGTACGTGGCTTTAGATTGAATAATTCTCTGCAAGCAGACAGATCTATGTGTAAATATTTAATATAATAAAAAGTGCATTTTTTTAAAAAACAGTCATTCCTTCTAATGTGAGGAAAGATAGCTGAGCTGTCAGTTGATCACTTGATACTGAGATGGGCTCAGAAACCCGGCAGAGGAGGTCAAATAAGACAGATCCAAAATAAATAGGAACATTCAAGGCAAGTTCCTGTTCAGGAGAAATTCAAGTCTTACAAGTTTGTATGCTGTGACTGGCACACATTGGGGTTCATTTAGTAAACTAGAGAGTGCAAAATCTGCTGCAGCTCTGCATAGAAACCAATCAGTGTCCTTTTTTTTTTTGTCAAAGCTTAATTGAACAAGTTGAAGTTAGAAGATGATGATGACAGCTACCATGCACAGCTGCACCAGATCTTGCACTCTCTAGTTTTACTTGTGGTTATAGCTAATTAGCTATAACCATTACATCCACGTGAGGGAACGCATATGTAGGTGAGCGCCACCCATTTACTTGCACTCAGGCACTGTTAATAGTGGTAGCAGGGGGGTATTCACGATCATTGACTCTTCAGTTTTAACAAATCAATCCCTATTGAGCCAAGTTGTCTAAGACATTAGTTATGAAAGCTGCTGTAAAAGTAGTGAACAGATGATAAATAATGATGGACATGGTGGTAAGCATAGGACACACTGGCAGGCATCACAGATGAGGGAAGTCCTAAAAGGGTGACCTTCATGGCAATGCTTTCAAAAAGTGTCTTGCTCCAGTAGAGTGGAATCAGCAGGCATGGAGGCAGCAGCAAGATCAGATACGGGACAAAGACATGGATGTGGTAGAAAATGAAAGAGAGCATGGGCCCAATAATATTTAGGCAAACTGTTTGGAACCTTAAAGGGAAAGTGGAACTTCACTCTATCCTAGCCACAAAAGAGCCAAGTAGTGCTGATAACTGTATTGGCACATGACTGAAATGCCTATCCTACAAAAGGCATACTTCACAACCTTAGATAGATTGTAAGCAATAACTGAAGCTGTTGCCATTATGTTGACGGAAGCCTCTGTAGCAACCATGCTGCTGGGAAATTGTTGAGGGCACTGGACAGAATCAGGGTACTGTGGACAATGTGCATATTCAAAGCTACCTGGCAAAGTGGACCTGATAGTAATATCTCAGCTATTTGTAAATTATGTTGTCGTAATATTGCCATCCATTTGTGAACCCCAACACAACTTTGATTGTTTTTTGTTGTTTGACATGGTCAAGATAAAAAAAACCTCTTGTACTCCTGTACTCTTGGCATTTCTTGTATTATAGTTTATCAGTTTACTAAGAGGAATTTACTTTAAAATCAAAGAATTAAGAACTTCATAGAGGGCCCCTTTGTACTGAGAAAGCAGCAAGAAGGCTGAAAGGCAATTCTTGACAGCTAGATCAAATACTTGCAGTATTAAGAGAACTTTTTGTGAAAGACACATGAAGGCAGCCATTGCTGACTTATTATTCTGCAGATGCCACTTGCCTGTCTGGGAAGCTGGCCATCTTGATTCCATACTTTGAATGATAAATCATCTGCATACTTATTGTGGGTTAGTATTGATGGTAGAGGATCAAAATAAAATAAATAAAATGGACAGCACTAATTTTAAGAGGGAAATCAGCAATGGAAGCTTCCATATTTTCACACGACGCTCCAAATGGTCTATCTGCTGTGAATAGCTGTAATACCCATGAAAAATACATAAATTTGACTTAAACTGCATACACCGAACTGATAGTTCTAAGTGGCTTGTCAAGGACATGCAGTGTTTGCTTGTATAGCTGAACTTCTTTGCTGTAATGAGTAGCCATTAAATATTAGGTATTGTTTACTAGTGAATAAAATGAAATTACATTTTCATCAATATTGGTTCATATCCCAAAATAGCTTTGTTCCTTAAATGGAGAAATATTACTAAAGAAAAAAATCCCTCTTGCAGCAATTTACTTTTTTTGTGTGTTATAATTTTATTTTAAGCACAATTAATTTAAGCTAC
Source organism: Lithobates clamitans (assembly GCA_037952925.1). NCBI lineage: Eukaryota > Metazoa > Chordata > Amphibia > Anura > Ranidae > Lithobates > Lithobates clamitans. The sequence goes on from JBBGZY010000037.1 coordinate 150,291, forward strand.
CATAAACTGTCAAAATACAAAAGTGCATCTGATTTTTTTGTTTTTACTTTTAAGTGAATTTTCTTTGGTTTTATTTTAAATAATAGAAAGTATGCCATCTCATATTGCAAGTAAATTTTAAGATACTCCTAAATGACATACACAGCCAGAAATGCTGCTAGCTAAGAGTGTTCCATATTAGGGGATTTCTTATGGATTGAGCAGACAAGTTGCCTTTGGAATTATTCATAAATAGCACACCTTGAATGCTTGACATATGCTGAAATTTGAACTCAATAATCCTCATTGCGCATAGCATAGAAATTATCAAGTCAGTGCTATAATTCAGGGGCACTGCAATTCTCTTCAATGCATTTGGTAAACAAAAGAAAAAAAATTAAATTTCAATTAAACATCCTTTTTTACCAAAAGATGTACAGAACTGCTTTTTTGCTATTAAGTCAACTGATAGTTTGGTTTCTTTTAAGTGAAACTCATATATAAGTATTAATAATTGCACTAACATACTTTAAACATTTTTAAATAAATTGTTTGATCAGTCAATGCTTTTCCGTCTTATGCTTGTTTAGTCTGATTAGTCTGAGGCTGCAAATGAGGCAAAAGGGTCCACTAAATATTATAAACTGATGCCTCTAAATTCATAAACATTTTGTTTAAATATGCTATATTATTAAATGTTATTATAACACTAAAGATATATTCTGTTTATCTTAAGGTTTAAAGAACTCAAACAGTCTTGACTTCTGGATATTCTGCCTGCAGCTGTTTTAGCTTATTGCAGCCATTGGTTCACTTTACTGTCCTGCTTTTCTGCTCCACTGTTTTTACAATAATGTTGTGTTTATTGCAAAATGATCACATTTTATCATTACAGAGAAGCTGATAGTTGGGGGAAGAAAATACACTAGCTTATTTAAACAAGAAACAACTGGGTTTGCAGTTTTTACTTTATATAACTTTTTATGATAACTGCATTGTGTTGCTAAAATACTTATAAAATAAATAGATACTATGTTTTACCTGTAGTTTAGAATTTAAAAACAAAGTTTCTAATTGGCAAACTGAATATTAGCTTTGGATTTTTTTTTTCAGAAAGCGTTTTTCCCCTTCTTTTGCAAAAAAAATAGCTACATTTTAAAAAGTGACATTTTAGCCATTTCTTCAGAGCTCCCAGCTACTACATCTGTGCTAGAAAAAGTAGTGTGCTACTGCAATAGATCTAACTAAATGTTTTACCTACTAAGACATCTTGTATGATTGCAAAAAATAACTCAGACAGTAATTTGAAGATTGTTAAAGAAGAACTCTACTTTAGCCATTTTTTGCAATTCGGCACTACGCCGCTTTAACTGACAATTGCACGGTCGTGCGATGCTGTAGCCAAACAAAATTGACGTTCTTTTTTTCCCACAAATAGAGCTTTATTTTTATGGTATTTGATCACCTCTGCGATTTTTATTTTTTACGTTATAAACAAAAGAAGGGCGAAAATTTTGAAAAGAACACCATATCTTTTTCTTTTTGCTATAATAAATATCCCAATTTAGAAAAAAAATTTTTTTTCCCTCAGTTAAGGCTGATATGTATTCTTCTACATATTTTAGGTAAAAAAAAATCACAATAAGCGTATATTGATTGGTTTGCGCAAAAGTTATAGTGCCTACAAAATAGGGGATAGATTTATGGCATTTTTATTATTATTTTTTTTACTAGTTATGGCAGTGATCAGCGATTTTTTTATCGGGACTGTGATATTGCGGCGGACACATTGGACACTTTTGACACATTTTTGGGACCAGTGACAATTATACAGTGATCAGTGCTATAAAAATGCACTGATTACTGTATAAATGTCACTGGCAGTGAAGGGGTTAACACTAGGGGGCGATCAAGGGGTTAACTGTGTGCTCTCACTGTGGTCTAACTTTGGGGGGGGATAGAACTGACTAGGAGAGATGACAGATCGGTGTTAATAATCAGTATGAACACACAATCAGTCTCTTCTCCCCTGAGAGAACCAGGATCTGTGTGTTTACACACACAGATCCCGGTTCTCGCTCTGTCACGAGAGATCGCAGGTGTCTGGGGTTCATAGTGCCCATCGGGCACTCGCATCACCTCCGGCGGCGCGCATGCCCCCTAGTAGCCAAAAGGCAAAGCAACATAAGGTAACATCGTTTTGCCCAGGGGAGCCAACCTGCCACAGTAATATCAGACACTTTCACCCCGTTTCTTGCCTAGGCCAATATTCAGCTTTCAGTGCTTTTCCACTTTGAATGACAATTACTCTCAATCAATTTTTATCATTTTTTTGAGACAGATAGAGCTTTCTGTTGGTGGGATTTTATCACCACAGTTTTTTTGAAATTTTTTTAAGATTTATGCAAAAAAAAGAGTTAAAAAACAACAACACATTCTTCTTTGTTTCTGTTATAAAATAGTAAAAGTAAATAATTCTTCTTCATAAATTTACGGCAAACTGTAGTCTGCTACATTTAGTTGGTAAAAATAACCCAAATTAGTGTATATTATTTAGTCTGTGTGAAAGTTATAGAGTGTACAAACTATGGTGTGTAACACCCTGTAGTTGTGCTAGGTATTAGTGTAGACTGTTAGTGTAGGAACATTTCTTTAGCTCAGGGCTAAGCCTGAGCTGTGAATCTGGGTCAGGGTTCCGTGATTCAGGGCTGGATGACTCATCTTAGCAACTTCTCTGGTGCCTCCCCCTGTTTTCTGGGACATTGGCGAATGTTCTAGTCATAGTGGGTGGAGGTTAGGAGGAGCTGCTTAGAATATTTATGGGGGCCTAAGGCCAATCTCCAGTAAAGGGCTGGCAGGGGGCAGGCCACCTCATGAATAGATATGAATTCAGTGTGCCTGGCTGTGCAGGGAGGGGGATCACAGTCATTTGCTGCCCTTAACCCCTTAACCGCTTGCCGACCGCCTTACGCAGAAATACTGCGACAGAAAGGCACGTACAGGCAGAATCATGTACCTGTACGTTGCCCTTTAAGAGGCAGCCTGCGGGCGCGTGCGCCCGCGGCAAGCTCCTTGAGTTGGGTCACGGGTCCTGCGGAATCGATGTCCACAGGGATACCCACGTATGTCTCACGGAGAGAAAGAACGGGGAGATGCTAATGTAAACAAGCATCTCTTCGTTCTGCCTAGTGACAGTGTCACTGATCTCTGCTCCCTGTGGTCGGGAGCAGAGATCAGTGATGTGCCACACACAGCCCCTCCCCCCACAGTTAGAAACACTCCCCAGGACACACTTAACCCCTACACTGCCATCTAGTGGTTAACCCCTTCACTGCCAGTGTCATTTACACAGGAATCAGTGCATTTGTATAGCACTGATTGCTGTATAAATGGTAATGGTACCAAAAATGTGTCAAAAATTTCCGATGTGTCCGCCATAATGTTGCAGACACGATAAAAATCGCTGATCGCCGCCATTACTAGTAAAAAAAAAATTAATAAAAATGCCATAAAACTATCCCCTAGTTGTCATTTTAACATGATATTTCTCACACACAGCATAGGCATACATATAATTACACCCCAAAACACATTCTGCTATGTCTCTTGGGTATGGGGATACCACGTGTGAAACGTTTTCATAGCCTAGATGCATAGAGGGGCCAAAATCCAAGGAGCACCTTTGGGCTTTCAAGGAGCATAAACTATGCATCTAATTTCCTGACTAGGGATGAGCCGAACACCCCCCTGTTTAGTTCGCACCAGAACATGCGAACAGGAAAAAAGTTCGCTCGAACACGCGAACACCGTTAAAGTCTATGGGACACGAACATGAATAATCAAAAGTGCTAATTTTAAAGGCTTATATGCAAATTATTGTCATAAAAAGTGTTTGGGGACCCGGGTCCTGCCCTAGGGGACATGGATCAATGCAAAAAAAGTTTTAAAAACGTCCGTTTTTTCAGGAGCAGTGATTTTAATAATGCTTAAAGTCAAACAATAAAAGTGTAATTCCATTTAAAACTACCCGCGGCTATTGCATTGCCGACAATACACATAGAAGTTCATTGATAAAAACGGCATGGGAATTCAACACAGGGAAACCCCAAACCAAAATTTAAAAAAAAAATGACGTGGGAGTCCCCCTAAATTCCATACCAGGCCCTTCAGGTCTGGTATGGATATTAAGGGGAACCCCGGCCAAAATTTTTAAAAAAAATGATGTGGGGTTCCCCCTAAATTCCATACCAGACCCTTCAGGTCTGGTATGGATTTTAAGGGGAACCCTGCGTCAAAAAAATAAAAAACGGCGTGGGGTTCCCCTCAAAAATCCATACCAGACCCTTATCCGAGCACGCAACCTGGCAGGCCGCAGGAAAAAGAGGGGGGGACGAGAGTGCAGCCTCCCCCCTCCTGAAACATACCAGGCCACATGCCCTCAACATTGGGAGGGTGCTTTGGGGTAGCCCCCCAAAACACCTTGTCCCCATGTTGATGAGGACAAGGGCCTCATCCCCACAACCCTGGCCGGTGGTTGTGGGGGTCTGCGGGCAGGGGGCTTATCGGAATCTGGAAGCCCCCTTTGACAAGGGGACCCCCAGATCCCGGCCCCCCCCCTGTGTGAAATTGTAAGGGGGTACTTACCCCTACCATTTCACTAAAAAACTGTCAAAAATGTTAAAAATGACAAGAGACAGTTTTTGACAATTCCTTTATTTAAATGCTTCTTCTTTCTTCTATCTTCAACAGAGTTGTCAATTTAATAAGACATTTCTCACACACAGCATAGGCATACTTAGAATTACTCAGTATAGGCATACTTAGAATTACACACCAAAACACATTCTGCTACTCCTTCTGAGTATGTTGATACCACATGTGTAAAACCTTTTTACTGTCTGGGCTGATTATATACTGGGCATTGTATCACACAAATCAAATTGTATCAAAGCCAATGTCTTAAAATGTTCACCTCTTTATGAGGGGTCGGGGAATATAGCTTAGTGTAGCGTCACCTATAGCAATCCCAGTTCCTATAAGCCAAGCAAGCCTAGCCTACTGTTACATGGTTACCCCAAGCAATGTCATTTTCACTGACCAGGAAGTACAGGAGGCTGAAGAAAGAAAGAACAAAAGAGTCCCTGTGGTTCCAGGAGTGCAGTTGTCCGCAGCGGATGGTTGGGACTGGGTCATTTTAGGCCACAGACAGAGACATGGTCATCAAACAGGCAAAGAATTGATCCAAGTAATAAGCAGTAATGTGGTCAATAAACAGGCCAGGGTCAGGACAGGTGGCAGGCAGAGGCAACACTGCACTGGTGTGGCGGTAACATTGTTGCTGGCTGCACTGGTCTGGTGACACTGGGAACTAGTGTGTAGACATGTGCATTCATTTTCGTCTGAATGCATTTTTGCCCGAATTTCAGGTATTTTCGTTATCGTTTTCACAAACGATAACGAATGTGCAAAATCTGAAAACCGAAAGATCCAACATAAACAAATGCGTTATTTTCGTTTTTGTTGCGACAACAGTTCGATATGGATAGAAGATTCAACATAACGCTGACAATAGTGATCTGTGTTCATTGAACCTGTGGTCAAATGTGACTAACTTAGCTCTATTAGTCCAAGATTATTCTACATTAGGGATGAGCCGAACACCCCCCTGTTCGGTTCGCACCAGAACATGCGAACAGGAAAAAAGTTCGTTCGAACACGCGAACACCGTTAAAGTCTATAGGACACGAACATGAATAATCAAAAGTGCTAATTTTAAAGGCTAATATGCAAGTTATTGTCATAAAAAGTGTTTGGGGACCTGCGTCCTGCCCCAGGGGACATGGATCAATGCAAAAAAACGGCCATTTTTTCAGGAGCCGTGATTTTAATAATGCTTAAAGTCAAACAATAAAAGTGTAATATCCCTTTAAATTTCGTACCTGGGGAGTGTCTATAGTATGCCTGTAAAGGGGCGCATGTTTCCTGTGTTTAGAACAGTCTGACAGCAAAATGACATTTTGAAGGAAAAAACTCATTTAAAACTACCCGCGGCTATTGCATTGCCGACAATACACATAGAAGTTCATTGATAAAAACGGCATGGGAATTCCCCAAAGGGGAACCCCGAACCAAAATTTAAAAAAAAAAATGACGTGGGAGTCCCCCTAAATTCCAAACCAGGCCCTTCAGGTCTGGTATGGATATTAAGGGGAACCCCGGCCAAAATTTAAAAAAAAAAATGACGTGGGGTTCCCCCTAAATTCCATACCAGACCCTTCAGGTCTGGTATGGTTTTTAAGGGGAACCCCGTGCACAAAAAAAAAAAAAAAACGGCGTGGGGTCCCCCCAAAAATCCATACCAGACCCTTATCCGAGCACGCAACCTGGCAGGCCGCAGGAAAAGAGGGGGGACGAGAGTGCGGCCCCCCCTCCTGAACCGTACCAGGCCACATGCCCTCAACATTGGGAGGGTGCTTTGGGGTAGCCCCCCAAAACACCTTGTCCCCATGTTGATGAGGACAAGGGCCTCATCTCCACAACCCTGGCCGGTGGATGTGGGGGTCTGCGGGCGGGGGGCTTATCGGAATCTGGAAGCCCCCTTTAACAAGGGGACCCCCAGATCCCGGTTCCCCCCGGTGTGAAATGGTAAAGGGGTACAAAAGTACCCCTACCATTTCACTAAAAAACTGTCAAAAATGTTAAAAATGACAAGAGACAGTTTTTGACAATTCCTTTATTTAAATACTTCTTCTTTCTTCTATCTTCCTTCATCTTCTGGTTCTTCTGGCTCTTCTGGTTCTTCCTCCGGCGTTCTCATCCAGCATCTCCTCCGCGGCGTCTTCTATCTTCTTCTCCTCGGGCCGCTCCGCACCCATGGCATGGGGGGAGGCTCCCGCTCTTCTCTTCATCTTCATCATCTTCTTCTCTTCTTCTTTTCTTCTCTTCTTCTCTTCTTCATTTTCTTCTCCGGGCCGCTCCGCACCCATCCTGGCATGGAGGGAGGCTCCCGCTGTGTGACGGCGCTCCTCGTCTGACAGTTCTTAAATAACGGGGGGCGGGGCCACCCGGTGACCCTGCCCCCCTCTGACGCATGGGACATGACGGGACTTCCCTGTGGCATTCCCCGTGACGTCACAGGGAAGTCCCGTCAAGTCACCGTGCGTCAGAGGGGGGCGGGGTCACCGGGTGGCCCCGCCCCCCGTTATTTAAGAACTGTCAGACGAGGAGCGCCGTCACACAGCGGGAGCCTCCCTCCATGCCAGGATGGGTGCGGAGCGGCCCGGAGAAGAAAATGAAGAAGAGAAGAAGAGAAGAAGAGAAGAAAAGAAGAAGAGAAGAAGATGAAGAAGATGAAGAGAAGAGCGGGAGCCTCCCCCCATGCCATGGGTGCGGAGCGGCCCGAGGAGAAGAAGATAGAAGACGCCGCGGAGGAGATGCTGGACGAGAACTCCGGAGGAAGAACCAGAAGAGCCAGAAGAACCAGAAGAACCAGAAGATGAAGGAAGATAGAAGAAAGAAGAAGTATTTAAATAAAGGAATTGTCAAAAACTGTCTCTTGTCATTTTTAACATTTTTGACAGTTTTTTATTGAAATGGTAGGGGTACTTTTTTACCCCCTTACCATTTCACACAGGGGGGGGCCGGGATCTGGGGGTCCCCTTGTTAAAGGGGGCTTCCAGATTCCGATAAGCCCCCCGCCCGCAGACCCCCACAACCACCGGCCAGGGTTGTGGGGATGAGGCCCTTGTCCTCATCAACATGGGGACAAGGTGTTTTGGGGGGCTACCCCAAAGCACCCTCCCAATGTTGAGGGCATGTGGCCTGGTACGGTACAGGAGGGGGGAGGGCCACACTCTCGCCCCCCCTCTTTTCCTGCGGCCTGCCAGGTTGCGTGCTCGGATAAGGGTCTGGTATGGATTTTTGGGGGGACCCCACGCGGTTTTTTTTTCTTTGGCGCGGGGTTCCCCTTAAAATCCATACCAGACCTTAAGGTCTGGTATGGAATTTAGGGGGAACCCCATGTCATTTTTTTTTTCAATTTTGGCCGGGGTTCCCCTTAATATCCATATCAGACCTGAAGGGCCTGGTATGGAATTTAGGGGGACTCCCACGTCATTTTTTTTTTTAAATTTTGGTTCGGGGTTCCCCTTTGGGGAATTCTCATGCCGTTTTTATCAATGAACTTCTATGTGTATTGTCGGCAATGCAATAGCCGCGGGTAGTTTTAAATGAGTTTTTTCCTTCAAAATGTTATTTTGCTGTCAGACTGTTCTAAACACAGGAAACATGCGCCCCTTTACAGGCATACTATAGACACCCCCCAGGTACGAAATTTAAAGGGATATTACACTTTTATTGTTTGACTTTAAGCATTATTAAAATCACTGCTCCTGAAAAAAACGTCCGTTTTTAAAACTTTTTTTTGCATTGATCCATGTCCCCTGGGGCAGGACCTGGGTCCCCAAACACTTTTTATGACAATAACTTGCATATTAGCCTTTAAAATTAGCACTTTTGATTTCTCCCATAGACTTTTAAAGGGTGTTCCGCGGCATTCGAATTTTTGGTTAAATGCTCCGCCCATAGGCTATAGAAGAATTCTAATGTTGGTTGACAAGTACCCTATTTATCGGCGTATAACACACACTTTTTCCCCCTTAAAATCAGGGGAAAATCGCGGGTGCGTATTATACGCCGATCCCCTGCGATCCTGAGCTGACAGATGTTCAAAATCGCCGACCGCGATTTGAAAATGGCGCCGCCGGCGCTGAAATACACAGAGCCGGTCCTCGGCTCTTCTCGGCCACTTTCAGCTTCACTCGAGCGCCGCCCGAACCTAGCCGAGTACTCGGCTAGGTTCGGATAGCTCCGCTCACAGTCACGCCCATCCCGAGCGGGACTATGAGTGGAGTCGAAAGTGAACGAGAGCCGCCGAGAAGAGCCGAGGACCGGCTCTGTGTATTTCGGCACCGGCAGCGCCATTTTCAAATCGCGATCGGCGATTTTGAAGCTCAGGATCGCAGGGGATCAAACTGCAAGCTGCAAGGCTGCACTGGGGCAAGGCTGCACTGGGGCAAAGCTGCACTGGGATAAGGCTGCAATGGACACTGGGGAAGGCTGCACTGACAAGGCTGCACTGACAAGGCTGCACTGACATGGCTGCACTGGGGCAAGGCTGCACTGAGAAGGCTGCAAAGATGGGCATTTAAATGTAAGTTTTTTTCCTTTCAACTTCCCTCCTAAATTGGGGTGTGTGTTATACGCCGATAAATACGGTAATAATAATTAATAAATCTAATTATTACTTGTGTCATACATTAGAATTCTATTATAGCTTGTAGGCAGAACATTCGACCGGAAATGTACGATTGCGGCGTCGTACAGTTTCGCTGCTCCGTCGAATCTTCTTAGAACATTCGACAGACACCATAAGCCTTCAATGACAGATTCGACCTTAATTATTTTGGATTTTCGGACGAATGCATTTTTTAACGAAACGAAATAAATAAAAAAAAAATTTCGGGAGTAACTAAATAAATGTTTTTTTTGGACGAAAATGAAATTCCGAAACAAAATATTTCAGTGTGCACATGTCTACTAGTGTGGCACCAATCAGGAACACTGCTGTTGACTTATACTGGCCAGGTGACACTGGGACTGGTGTGGTGACAATCAGGGACACTGTAACTGGTGTGTTGGTAATCAGGGATAATATGACTGGTGTGGCGATAATCAGGAACACTGTAACTGATGTGGCAGTGATTAGGGAGAATATGACTGGTGTGATGGTAATCAGGGACACTGTAACCGGTGTGACGGTGATTAGGGACAGTATGATTGGTGTGGCAGTGATTAGGGATCAGAAATAATGGCTCATGGAACTGACATACAGTGACATCAGAGCAGCCAGGCATTGTACATTATCTTGGCCATAGAGGAATGATGTCACCATAGTGTGACGCTTGCTCTGCCCGACCATTTATATGCAGTGGCAGGGTGGGAAGTGGTTAACATAATTAAAAAATTTAGCCCAGCACTTATTTAAAAAAGAAAATTTAGCTGCACTACGCACCATAACTTTGGTGAGGCAATCTGTAAAAGATACCCTAATTCAGCAGATGGTGCTCATCTTCCAGGCTCCATAGACCTAGCCATTGACTAGTAGATTCTCGAAGGAACGCTTGTACGAACAATCATACAAAAATTTGTATAAAAATTCTCATTGCATTTGTCTTTTGAAAGTACTTCAAAATTGTGTTTGCTTTTAAGATTTGATTTTGATGGCTGTTAGCAAATGAATACCACAACACTGTTAGAAATTCATTCATTTGAGAAGCAATTTTCCATCCTGCTCATTCGAATTTTCTTGTCACTGCTGTTGAAAACAAATGTTGATTTGACCTCATTAATGATTAAAAAAAATTGAACAAATGTTATTTAAAGAAAACATTTTGAATAAAATTCTACTAGTACACAGCCAGCCTAATGCATTAATGCTTTCATATACAGAGGTTGGACAAAAATATGGAAATGGCAGGCAAAAGAACAAAATATAAATTCTAACAAAGTTCGTACCAAGTGGCACTGTGGGTACGGTGAGCAACTTGAGCGATTTTTTACACTGTCTCCTTTGAAACCCGTTATGACTGAAACAAGTAAAATGATTGAATACTCTGTTTAAAGATATATTAATTATGTAGATAGTGTATGTAAATTTCTCGCAGGTATATAAATTCTGTGAATATATGTAAGTCAATGTACCGTTTTTTAACAATTTTTGTAATAAATATCTCCAATTCTTTTTAATTTTTTACGTTATGCCTATAAAGTCCATCATTTCAAACCACCTTTTAATGATCTCTAAAAGAACAAAATAGTTACCTAATATGGTGTTGGACCACCTTTGGCATCGAAGACAGCCTGAATATTCCTGGGGATTGACATATATAAGTCTTGGATGGTGAATAATGGAATCGGATACCAGTTGACTATGTCGACTGCGCTTATGCTTATCAGATGTCATTTTCCCAGAAACTGCATATGCCGTCATAACCTTTGATACTGTACTTTCTGACATCGCAAATAAATTGACAACTTCAGTCACAGAAGCACCAGCTAAGCGGCACCAACAATTTGCCCTTTTTGAATCTCTGACATGGCTCCGTATTACTAGCTACAAACGCAGTGAATGGCAAAAGTGAGGCTTCCCTCCTGTTAGCTAGGTGTCTCATCACACAGAAGAAGCCAAAGAATGTAGGGCAAGTGGGGATAGCTTGGTTTAAGGCCCCCCTTTCCCTCATGGGATGGTGGAAGTAGGTAGGAGTGTCAAGCCCCCCATTAATTGATTTCAGTGTGGGGTCTTGTGATAGGTCAAAAAAGTCAGCTGTTGGGAATGATCTGGAAGTTCTGGGGGGTCCTCTAGGCTAGGTTTATTAAGGTCACCTGACCCCCCAGATTATTCCATAAATTCCCAGGACACCTATTTAAGCAGGGGGCTGAGGGGGGTCTTTGCCAGTTGCCAGAGAGATGTCTGACGCGTGCCCCACTGATTTGGCTGATTTTGTTTCGTTTAAGGGCCAGTTCACACTGCTGCGATGCAGGAACCCTGCAAATCCACTGCGGGTTCCCGCATCGCATGTCTCCCGGCAGCATATCACACTGCCCTATGCAAACTGCTGGGAGTGTCAATTAAAAGTCAATGACACCACCAAATCAGTTTGTATATCGCAGTGCAATCTGCAAATTTGGACAGGTATCGGATCACATGGGTGTGAACAGCCATGCGATCCGATTTTGCTGCGGACCAAAAAAAGCGTCCTGTGGGAGTTTGGTCCAAATGCGATAGGAATTCAGCCATACTATCTGTATGGCTGAAATCGCTTCACACAGAGATTGCATGTGATTTGCACTGCAGTGCGGTGCGAATCACATGCGATGTCAGACATCACACCAGTGGGAACCAGCCCTTAAAGTATTTACTGATTAAAAGAGTTATGGTGAATTGTTAATTTTTTTATATTTGTGAAAACCAATAAACAAGGCAGTGGCTGGTATTAATCCAGTTTGGTGTGTCTAGTGTTCTTTGCATGTTTGGAGTTGCCGAAAATATAAACAAAGAAAGAATTTCTCCTCCGCTTGTGAAAGCGTTGCTAGTATAGAGTGGTAGTACTTTCAAAGGGAGGGAATTAAAAGATGATCATGCGTGTCCCGCTGCCTAAACTGACCAGGGGTGGTCCGAAGAGAGCCAGGTGAAGGAAAGAGGTGGAAGGCGCGTGATCTGATGCTTTGATCAAATTGATACAGTTTATTTATATACAGAAACAAGTAAATGCATATAAAAAGTAGCTACGTATTCATAAAAACAGGGTTACAAAATATACACATTAAAATTTTAGAAATTGGACATGCCCATGCAAGGGCAATTGCTAAAAGGTGGTTGACATGTTTCGAGGGGTTCCCTCTTCATCAGAGCCATGAAGAACAACAGGAGAAGTCTGCATAATATGGTAGACCAACATAAAAGAGAGTGGCTAGTTGGGAGGTATATCACATGGTAAGTGATGGATTCTCCTTAGCTTTAAAGCTGTCCACATCCCAGCACTCTATATAACGTAGAGAATTGTGCTTCGTATGTTTTTTTATAAATATATATAGATATAGAGGGATTTCATATATGTCTGTCGGTTGTACCTGCATCCGAGTGTGTAAAGATGTTGCAGCCTGCATTCATTAATTCAAGAACAGGAGGCAATTGCTTCAGTGTGGGTCCTATTACCTCTTATCAAAGAGTTGCCTTGTGCTGTCCAAAGGATTGTAGCTGTCTCCAACTGTGTGAGACAACAGCTGTTTGGAGTTGCCGCCTTCTGCCTCATGTTACATTACTTCTGCCTTCAATGTGGAACATGTAGTCCATTTCACACCTGCAAATCATGTATTTCCATATAAGGCCCTGGAAACTTCTTTTATTGCGTGCTTAATATAGACATTAAAGCAATCCTGGGATCGAGTGCCAGTTTGTAGTTCAAAAATATTAAAGTGATTGTGTTGTAATATTGGTACTTGGGATCGTCAGTCGTTTGTAAAAGAAAAACAATTGGGCTGATTTACTAAAACTGGAGCATGCACATCTGGTGCGGCTCTGCATAAAAACCAATCAGCTTCCAGATTTATTTTGCCAAAGCTTAATTGAACAAGCTGAAGTTAGAAGCTGATTGGCTACCATGCAGAGCTGCACCAGATTTTGCACTCTCCAGTTTTAGTAAATCAACCCCAATCCGTTGTTTCCAAAAACAAACAAACAAAACAGCTATCTTCAGCCAGACAGGAAACAAAACAGCCCAAACTCTTGTACAAAAATTTAACTTTTGGCTCACCACCTGCAAAACTTGTCCTTTAGAGCAGTATTAAACCCAAAAGAAAACATTTATTATATTGCAGCTTACGAGTTCTTGAATGTGATTGCTGCATTCGTTTTCTTTTTTAGGCTCTTTTTCTTTTATTTTCAGCTGGTGATATGGCCAGTAAGTCTGTTGTTTTTCAAAAGAACAAGCTCTCTTTTGATCAGGGATTAGATTCAAACCCAGAACCTCTGCTGTGTCAAGCGATGTCTGTTCTTGGGGAGCCATCTGGTATGCTGGACAGTTCTCTCTGAAAAATCACTTGAATGACCCTGCTTTAAACCTTGTTTGTCTTGAATCTTGAACTCTTTGCTCCTCCTATGAATTTCCTCATTTAAGCTATGCCTCTGCACTTGTTTGTCAGATTATTGTGCTCTCTTCAGCCAGTATCTCGCTCTTGTCTTCCCTGCTGCCATCCATATTTTGCTACCACTCGTTATCAACCCTTGGCTTGTTCCTTGACTATGCTTGTGCCTGATTCCAACCTGCAACTACTTGTTACTGACCTTTAGCTGGTTTACTCACTATGCTTCTGTTTGATCCCTACCTGCTTATCCGCTACTTGACCCCGCTTGCTCACCTCCTGGTGGGGCGATCCTGAGGACCACAACCTGGTACTAACATGCAGCAAAATCCATCTTCACCATCAGGAGCTCTGGTGAACACCGGTTAGGTCTTCAAGCCTGACCCTTAATCGTGACACTGGTAGTGATAGGGATGGGACAAACCATTTAACACTGACAGGGGTGCTTATGATCAGCATTTATTTCATTAATATAAGACCTTTATCCCAAAAGGAAAAAATTGTTTGGCCTGCTTTCATCAAGATTACCTCTATAGGGTTACAGTGGGAAGTTGCCACCGACACCCAAAGAGCAATTTTTACACACCCCTTACTTCTATCCAAAGTCAAAGTGACACCAGAATGTATCCAAAAAATCTCTAATCTTGTTCCCAGTGCACTACATTGTGGCCTCATCATACACACTGGCTCCCCAACTGTTGCTGAGAAAAATAAAGGCAACTTGCAGGGAAAATGTCATTTTTTTGGTCTTTATAAATGCAATTATTGCTGCAGCAGATTCTGGTACATGATACAGATCTGCCACTTTACAGGTAGACTAAGGAGACCCTCCCAGGCACTATATTGGAAGGAATTTTTCATTTTTATGCTTTCACATTAAAAATAAAAAATTTCCCCAACTTTTTTTTATTGATACATGTCCCCCAGGGCAGGACCCGGACCCCTATAACCATTGTATGCCCAATTACTTGCATATGCGCCTTCAAAATGGGCACCTATGATTTTTGATATTCGGGTCCCATCGACTTTAATGGGGTTCATTATACGGGTCCAAACTTTTGCCGTGTTCGAAAGTTCTGGTGCAAACCGAACAGGGGTCCATTCGGCCCATCCCTACAAATCATTCAACAAAGGGACCACAACCCAAAAAACAGGGAAACAGACCTGCCTTCCAAGACCCATCTCTGGTGTCCTGTACAGTGTGTGTATGTAATATGTAAAAGCCACTTAAAAATCATGTTTTATCAATATTTCAAAGAGCTGTTGTACCAGTAAATAGGAGTGGAACTTTATAACATTATTCTCTGTGACAAATACAGTTACATTGCTCCGCAGAGAAAAGATGAGAAAGCTTAAAGGCAGGAATTATGACAGAAGCCCAAGTTAAATCTTTTTTATGTGTGTGTGATCCATCCTGCCCTAAAATTTGTTTGAAAGATTTCTCTAGACCTTAAACCTGAAGCAGAAAATCAGAATGTAATCCTTTGTAGATAACTGTCACAAAGGGAAGGGACATCTAGTTTATTGTGCAGAAAAGTATTGTTCCTAGATCTACAAATTGACAGGGAGCAGAAAGATTTGTGTTCTGTTTTTCAGATAGTGAAAAACACGCACAAATAGAAGATGCTGATAGGGTCAGATGCTGATAGGGTCAGGGTAAAATGAGCTACAAAAAAATATGACCAAGGCCCGGTTCACACTGATGCGGTGCAGGATCGCATGCGATTTGGACAGGAATCACACCACATTCCTATTTAAATCACATGTGATTTGGCAGCAGTATGATTTGAGCCGTTCATTCTGTATGGCTCAAATCGCACCACATCTGTACCAAAATCGTGCAGGACCATTTTTTGCTGCACCAGAATTGAATCGCTAGGCTATTCACACCCATGTGATCTGATTCTGGAAATCGCACTGCGTTTTGCAAACTGATTTTGGGGTGTTATTAACTTAACATACACACCTGCAGCAGTTTGCATGAACAGGCTGCGATTTTGATGCGGTGTGGAAACACAGAATTTGCTGCAAATTCCTCACCGCATCAGTGTGAACTGGGCCTTTATCATTCTACAATCAGACAGACTTTACAAATGTAAATATTTTTGCATCTTTACTGCTTTAAGTAGACGTGGGCACCAAACAAGACAAACAATCCTCAAACACATGACAAAAGCATTGGGGGGCAGCTAGAGAATGGATGACGATGCTTAAAATGATTGTAAATGATCACCTTGTAAAACAACTCATTCAGTTTAAAATGGAAATGAAAGGCAAAACATTTGTGTATAGATATAAAAAAAAATATGAAAAATACCCTTTGTTGTAAGTGATCACATTCCCTCTGTTCTCAGCTGCATAAGAGCTGGGGGGAGGAGAAGCAGCAACACACTGAGCTTCCCAGTGAATGGCTGTGCAGCGAGGGTGTGTCAGGACAAGTTTAAACATTGGAGGAGAGCAGGCTGAGTTCCCATCATAGCTAGAGAACTGACCATGGTATGTTCTTCTACCTACTATGCTTAGTTTTTAATAGGAAAGTAGAGGGACTGGCAGGAACACCAGGGATTTCTCATAAAGGAAGCAATACAAAGAGGACAGGGTATTTTCATACAAGTACATGGTACAGCAGCCATATTTTAGGAATATGTAGTGTTGGGGTAACAAACGCTTTAAGCTTGATAACATCAGTCTACATGAACAAGAATGATGTTCATGTGTAGGAATGAGCTTAAAGCGTAACTCCACTTTTCTTGAGAAAAAAACATTCCCCCCTGGATGATCTATGTACATTACAAGGATTATAACAACATTTGTTGCAAATTCCTACCTTTCGTTATTCTGTAGAAATCCATATGTGTTTGTCTATGCTGAGTAGGTCTAATGGGAGTGGTTTAATAATTATCTATCAGCTGTGGCAGCTGAAGAGCACTAATGAGGAAATCTGCTGGGCCTGCATCCCTTTAGACGTGTTCCTATTGGAAATATCTCACCAAAAATGACATTTTTGTTGCAGGGGATGCCTGAAATGTGACTTCTATCTTAGGCAGACTTCTGGGAAAATTGGTAAGCCAATCACACAAGCAGGAAATGATGTTTCTTTGGAGTGGTCAGTACACAGTACAGAACTCCAGGTAGCCATATTTCACTGTATTTACAGAAAATTACAGAGCTGCAGATTGAAAAGAAAAAGTAATTTTTAACAACATTCAATTATTAGTATCACTTGTATCACAATTGTACACACCATATTATTTTTTCTTTATTTGCCATTTTTTTTTCCCCACGAAAGTGGAGTTACCCTTTAAGGTTCGGTCTGAACACAAGTTCACAGTGAACCTGGGCTGCCCAGGTTCCAGTTTGTCGGGAGCCAAACATTGTGTATAATAGCTGTATTATACATGACAACTTCCCACTGACAGTAGTTGTCAAGCATCTAGTTACTTACTTACTGGTCTAGTAACCAGTCCCATTCATTATTTGTCCAAGAAACCCTGGCAATGTACTAAATATAGCCCAAACCATAAACCAACTAGGGCTATGTCCATTGGAGGCCAGTGATGTCACCACATCCTGCCCCCTTGTATATAAACTTCCTTCAGTACACTGCCATCTAAGTACAGAGCTTCCTACCCAGAATTTTAGTGCACCTGGGATAGACAGGTGCAGCATCCAGCTCCACTGCCTGCAGCCTTTCAAAGTCTATGGCAGGCTGCGGCTGGATGGAGCTAAACACTGTATTGTGTGGTACATTCAGGGGCTTATGCACCCAGGGATGTGTGCCTAGAACGTAGTAGACTGGTGTGACACACGGGGACCAAAATGTGGGTACCACTTGGTACAGTGTTCAGCCCCATCCTATCATAGATTTTGACAGGATGCAAGCATTAGGATTGGATGCTGCACCTCTCCCTCCTGGGCATCCTAAAACACCAGTAGGGATACTGTACCTAGATGACTCTATTTGCATAGGGCCTAAAATACATTTGTACTTATTCGGTTTTGTATATCAGGTAATATTACTTAAAAATAAATACATATTTGCTTAATAAATGTATGAATATATAAAATGTTTCTTCTTTTTGTCCTGCCTAATCAGGTATCTTATGCTCCTTTCATAGCACCAATCCACCACTGTCCTAACAAAACTACCCAATAGAATCAATGAAACATAAAATATTCAATGCATTAACCATCAAACGATCCAAAAAGAAAATAATATGATGCAAATCTAAAATTAGTAGTTTGATTTGGCTTCATTTCTGCTCACCATTCAGACTATTCATCCATTACATCAAATCAAAAACCTCTGGCCTTACACGCCATGCATCACTTGGTAACCTAGGAGTCTCTTTATCCCTTACATTTATTCAAACACTACCAGTATCTACATGCCATGTATTCTTAACCCAAAAGCCCTTTTACTGCTCAAATCATTTTTTACACCAGCAGCCTTTACACCTTTGATATCACCATGAGTATACTCTCCTGTAGGCATAGGTCACAGCTTGTCAAGTTTCTGCACTTTAATTTACATGATGCTATTTCTTAACTGAAATAAATATTATCTTGATCCTGGGTGTAATTATATTATTGTTTTCTGAACTAGGAAATATATTTCCCTCATTTCACCCCTAATGACTATAAATGTCAGATCTCATTGTAGCAGACTTTGTGCATTCATCCAAAAACTCCAGCTTCAACTGTCAGTGCAGCCTGAGAAAAATATCTACAGAATAAATCTGCTACAGAAGTCTCAAGGGTCCATTGTCACACGTGATTTTAAAAGCAGGTTTAGTTATTTATTTTGAATTTTGCAAATAGCAGTTTTACATTCCATCATATGTGCAGTAAGATCTTCTAGCCTGTCTTAGCAGAAAATGGGTTAAAAGCAGATTATCTTGATGTTCTGCTGTGCAGGGTAATTTACTGCAAGCAATACATGTAGCCTCATTGTGGTGGTTGATCTTTCTGGCTTCCCTGTATTGTCTAGGTTCCTAAGTTCACCCAAAGGATTTGCAGCTCCATATGTTTCCCTTCTATATTAGATAAGGTCACCTTGGATGTGAATTATAGCTTTCCGAAGTTCAGCTTCTTCTATAATAGTCTTAAACTCATATTTAAATGGAGGCCTACAAAATAATCATCTATTGGCTCTTATACAATGACTATTAATCTTATGCCGCGTACACACGATCGGATTTTCCGTCAACAAAACCATGGATTTTTGTTCGAAGGATGTTGGCTCTCCTATTTTATGTAAGGATGTTGGCTCAAACTTGTCTTGCATACACACGGTCACACAAATGTTGTCCAAAAATTCCAAACGTGAGAACACGGTGACATACGACACGTGAGAACACGTACGATGAGCCGAGAAAAAGGAAGTTCAATAGCCAGTGCGGCTCCTTCTGCTTGATTCAGAGCATGCGTGAACTTTTGTGCGATGGACTTGTGTACACCCAATTGGACTTTCCGACAACAAGTTTTGTTGGCGGAAAATTTGAGAACCTGCTATCAAACATTTGTTGGCGGAAATTAGGACAGCAAATGTTTGATGGAACATACACACAGTCGAACTTTCCGACAACAAGCTCACATTTCCCGTCAGAAAATCCGACCATGTGTACGCGGCATTAGAATCTAATTAATTTAAAGACCACAATAAATAAATGGCATACCTTTCATAAACTGATTTATGAAAAAATAATTTAAGAACATAATTTTTTAAAGAATGCATTGTTTAAAAAAGTGTCATAGTTAAATACAATATAATACACTGGCTTTCATTGATTCATTTTGCCTAAATAAACCAAGGGTAGCACAGACCCCATAAGAACCGGGTCAAATAACCCACACTCTACAATCCAAAAATAGAAGATCAAATAAATGAAAGGAGTTGTAAACCCTTGAGGTTTTTCACCTTAATGCATTCTATGCATTAAGGTGAAAAACCTCCTGTGATGCAGCAGCCCCAGAGCCCCCCTTTTACTTACCTGAACCCGGTCTTTCCAGCGTCAGGGACAAGCACGCCAGCTCCAGCGTGTGTCTCGGGTCCTGATTGGATAGATTGATAGCATCGCAGGCATTGGCTTCCGCTGCTGTCAATCAAATCCAATTATGCGGGAGTCGGGGGCGGGGCCGAGTCCTGCTGTCTGTGTCAATGGACGCAGCAGCAGGACACAGGAGCGCCCTCCTGCATGAGTGCCCGAGAGAGAGCGGTAGAGTGACCAAAGGTTTACTTTTGGAGCCAATTCTTTTTAATTTTTACATAACCTGTAGAGTTTGGGAATAAAATGAATGCCCTTGTTATTGGCAATTACAGAAAGCTATGCAATAGAATACAGCTTTTGTAGAATGTCTCCAACTTAAAAACAGATCTGGATATTTTGATTGATTAAAGGTCTACTTAGTACGTGTGAATTTGATTGGATACATGTAAAGTTTAAGTGTCAAAATCAAGCATGTGAAACCAGGACTGCTAGTGGTTAAAAATGTTTCTTTCCTTATTTGGAAGCTTTACTCCTTGCCTGTGATATGGAGAAGGTTAAACAGGTTACCTGTAATGCTGAGCTGTGGTGGTCATCTTGGGGAAGACCATGAACAATGCTCAGCTATGGAGTATTTCAATTTCTGGAGCGGGCATCTTGGGTGAGCCAAGATGCACGCTAGATAGACTGGGATTAACTGAGGGAGGATAGACGCACACGTGGAGAGTGATACAAGGGGCACAGAGAGAAGAAACTGGTGGCTTCTGCAATTTTGTTGCTTACTGCTGAAGTCAAGTCAAGGTAAATTCCCCTTCCATTCTTGCAGAAAAGTACAAGAGGAGGGTTTGTGTCAAGCACCACCAGCCCTGGTTGGGA
Source organism: Lithobates clamitans (assembly GCA_037952925.1). Lineage (NCBI taxonomy): Eukaryota > Metazoa > Chordata > Amphibia > Anura > Ranidae > Lithobates > Lithobates clamitans. Next base: position 170,834 of record JBBGZY010000037.1, read on the forward strand.
CTGTACTGATTTTGGGTAAATGTAAGGAACTACAAACTCCAGCCTACCCATAGCTGTGTGGATGCTGCCTCACACTACAAAGGAGGGATAGTCTGCAGTGTATCCTGAGGGTGTGACCATCTTTGAATACTCTATTGCTTCAACTGAAAAAAAGAAAGTCAGCACACAGACACTGATCCTCTATGCTTATTTTATTAAATCTTCGGCTTACATTCAAAGCTTGACAAAGACTCAAATGCCCTGTACACACACGATCAGACCTTCCGAAAACAAAACCATGGATTTTTGTCCGAAGGATGTTGGCTCCAACTTGTCTTGCATACACACAGTCACACAAATGTTGGCCAACAATTATGAACGTAGTAACGTATAAGACGTACATGATATCTCCATTACGAACGCTAGTTATATCTCCGGCTCGTACTTGATTCCGAGCATGCGTGGACTTTTGTCCGATGGACTTGTGTACACATGATCGGAAAATCCGACAACAAACATTTGTTGGCGGAAAATTTGATAACTTGCTAGCCAACATTTGTTGGCGGAAAGTCCAACAAATGTTCGATGGAGCATATACACGGTCGGACTTTCCACCAACAAGCTCATATCCAACATTTCTTGTCGGAAAATCCAACCGTGTGTACGGGGCATAACTCGTTTTGGTCAATGTGGCCTTACTCATAACTCTACTGCTTCACCCTGAAGGACTGAACCAGAGCAACCAACTAAAAGTGCAGATAAAAGGTGTAATAACCCCTAACATTGAGACAATATTAGAGACAGAGGGGTTGATTTACTAAAACTGGAGAGTGCAAAATCTGGTGCAGCTGTACATGGTAGCCAATCAGCTTTTAGCTTCAGCTTGTTTATTTAAGCTTTGGCAAAATACCTGGAAGCTGATTGGTTTCTATGCAGAGCTGCATCAGATTTTGCACTAGTAAATCAACCCGAGACTATAAGGTGTTCTTATTGCCATTTCTTTGACTGCCAAGAGTGTGCAAGAAAGGCTGATGTTCCTTCATGTTGTGGATTACACAGGATTCATGTCAGCGTGGTTCATATTAGGCTGGCCAGAAATACAGAGTCAGGTGCAGAGGTAGCTGTCCATATATAGGGTAGAAGTGACTGTCAGCATTTTAACCATCACCTGGTCTTAGCAAAGAGTAGTATCACAGACCTTAAAGTGGATGCAAACCCTCACATACAGTGGGGACAGAAAGTATTCAGACCCCCTTAAATTTTTCACTCTTTGTTATATTGCAGCCATTTGCTAAAATTATTTAAGTTCATTTTTTACCTCATTAATGTACACACAGCACCCCATATTGACAGAAAAACACAATTGTTGACACTTTTGCAGATTTATTAAAAAAGAAAAACTGAAATATCACATGGTCCTAAGTATTCAGACCCTCAGTATTTAGTAGAAACACCCTTTTGATCTAATACAGCCATGAGTCTTTTTGGGAAAGATGCAACAAGTTTTTCACACCTGTATTTGGCGATTCTCTGCCATTCCTCCTTGCATATCCTCTCCAGTTCTGTCAGGTTGGATGGTAAACATTGGTGGACAGCCATTTTTAGGTCTCTCCAGAGATGCTCAATTGGGTTTAAGTCAGGGCTCTGGCTGGGCCATTCAAGAACAGTCACGGAGTTGTTGTGAAGCCACTCCTTCGTTATTTTAGCTATGTGCTTAGGGTCATTGTCTTGTTGGAAGGTAAACCTTCGACCCAGTCTGAGGTCCTGATCACTCTGGAGAAGGTTTTCATCCAGGATATCCCTGTACTTGGCCCCATTAATCTTTCCCTCAATTGCAACCAGTCATCCTGTCCCTGCAGCTGAAAAACACCCCCACAGCATGATGCTGCCACCACCATGCTTCACTGTTGGGACTGTATTGGACAGGTGATGAGCAGTGCCTGGTTTTCTCCACACATACCGCTTAGAATTAAGGCCAAAAAGTTCTATTTTGGTCTCATCAGACCAGAGAATCTTATTTCTCACCATCTTGGAGTCCTTCAGGTGTTTTTTAGCAAACTCCATGCGGGCTTTCATGTGTCTTGCACTGAGGAGAGGCTTCTGTCGGGCCACTCTGCCATAAAGCCCCGACTGGTGGAGAGCTGCAGTGATGGTTGACTTTATACAACTTTCTCCCATCTCCCGACTGCATCTCTGGAGCTCAGCCACAGTGATCTTTGGGTTCTTCTTTACCTCTCTCACCAAGGCTCTTCTCCCCCGATAGCTCAGTTTGGCCGGACGGCCAGTTCTAGGAAGGATTCTGGTCGTCCCAAACGTCTTCCGTTTAAGGATTATGGAGGCCACTGTGCTCTTAGGAACCTTAAGTGCAGCAGAAAGTTTTTTGTAACCTTGGCCAGATCTGTGCCTTGCCACAATTCTGTCTCTGAGCTCTTCAGGCAGTTCCTTTGACCTCATGATTCTCATTTGCTCTGACATGCAATGTGAGCTGTAAAATCTTATATAGACAGGTGTGTGGCTTTCCTAATCAAGTCCAATCAGTATAATTAAACACAGCTGGACTCAAATGAAGGCGTAGAACCATCTCAAGGATGATCAGAAGAAATGGACAACACCTGAGTTAAATATATGAGTGTCACAGCAAAGGGTCTGAATACTTAGGACCATGTGATATTTCAGTTTTTCTTTTTTAATAAATCTGAAAAAATGTCAACAATTCTGTGTTTTTCTGTCAATATGGGGTGCTGTGTGTACATTAATGAGGAAAAAAAATGAACTTGATTTTAGCAAATGGCTGCAATATATCAAAGAGTGAAACATTTAAAGGGGGCCTGAATACCTTCCACTCCCACTGTATACCCAGTGAAGTGAACAGCCTCATATGAGACACAGATTAAACAAATCTCCCTACATAAGTTTTACATGCATATCTGCTGTCTTCAGCTTGTTATATTATTTAGAATTCTTGCATTGAGTTAGAATTTTCACTTCTGCATTCAGCAGTAGCAGTGTAGTCTTGGCTTACACTGCGAGACAGCTAATTGAAGGAAAGGCACACACCCCCACTCCACATAGGCAGAAGATCAAAGATACTGTCAGAGCTGTGCTGTGACAAGACAAGCTCTCTGCTAATCTATATACAGCAACCTCCCACGACACACATTTTCAGCTGCTTTTATCTCCTGTCTCTGAGAACTTGTCAGACGCTATTATGCTGATAACAGAAGAACGAAACAGTAGAAAGACATGGGACTTGGAGAGATATAAGAAAACACTGCAGATATACGTGTCTAGGTCAAATTTCATGAATCGGGTTTACATCCACTTTAAAGAGAACATCCAGCCATATGCTCTAAGTGTATTGATTGATGTTTATTACCAAGAGTTTATATTTTCTGAGTTGTCTGTATTACCCGTCTGTCTTGTTTACCAATTTATGCAACCCCTTAAATGTTTATAAAAACCTCATGGTGTGTCAGAGAGTGTCAGCAACTAGATTGGGTCTTCTGAGGGACAAAGCAATCTGATACAACCAATGGCTTCTAAGGCCCCATACACACTATTAGATTTTCTGCAGATTTTTGTTTTCAGATTTACCAAAACCATGTAGTGCAAGGGCCTGCCTGATTGCATACAAATTGAAACTCTTAAGGTTTGACCTCATATTATATGGTTTTGGTAAATCTGAAGACAAAAATCTGCAGAAAATCTAATAGTGTGTATGGGGCCTAAGAGGTATCACCACACATACAACATATAATCTGGGTGTGGCTGGCAGATAAAATTGCATGTGTAATGTATGTACTGTATATTGTAGATGTATAAATAATAAAGAAGAATCTGGGCATCATTGTAGATCAGCCTGCAATCGCAGTCTCCATCTTCTAAAACAATAAAGACGCATAGTGCTAATTTACTAAAGGCAAATAGGCTGTTCACTTTGCAATCGAGTTTTTCGTTAGCATAGTGAATGTAGTGGAAATTCACTTTGTGAATAATACCTAATTTTGTGCAAGGAAACAAAATTGTATTTATGCTTGCACATAATTGAATGATGGAAGTAACCAGAGTTTCACTTCAATCACCGAGTTAAGGAAAACTTCCCTTGAAAAGTGAGTAGTCTATTTGCTTGTAGTAAATCAACCCTGTATACTTTAATGAGATAGACCTCTACAAAACATTTAGGAGGACCTCCACCAATATTTACCATCCTTTTATCCAGTAAGGGCCACTGAGGCTTTCTGATTGTATAGTGGGGCAATAGGTAGGTGAAAATGAACTTAAGTTAAAGTGACAATCGGATTAAAAATGTCCTACTTACCTGCTCTGTGCAATAGTTTTGCACCAAGAAGCCCTGATCCTCCTTATCTCTGGCCCCCTGCTGGCACTCCTGGCTCCTCCCCCTTGACCAATGCCCCCAATAGCAAGCCGCTTGCTATGGGGGCACTGATGCATGCTCCCTCCCTATGCATCCAAAAGACACATAAAACCATGGCTTGGCCCCACCACCTGCTCTCTCTTCATTGGCACACTGCCTGTGATTGACAGCAGTAGGAGCCAATGGCAACTGCTGCTGTCTCAGCCGATTAGGAGAGGGAGTCCCAGGACAGCCGAGTCTCTTGTGCACATCACTGGATCGAGAGGGAGTTCAGGTAAGTATTGGGGGGGGGGAGCAGCACACAGAAGGTTTTTTACCTTCAAGCATTGAAGCATACAGCCCCAAGGTCACATTAGGATCAAATCAGAGTGGTACATAGAAGAGAGTTTTCTGGAGGATAAAAGGAATATATTGCAATGCCTCCTGTTGATTAACAGCTTTAGTTTTAAATTTTCAAAATAAAAGGCCACATGCATGTGGTAAATGTACAGAGATGCTCTGATCTAGGCAGCAGGCAGATCCTGACTATTTCCAGAGGTTGGATAATATACATAAAGGATAAATAAGTTTGTTGAATGCTATCAGATGTGAGTAGCAGTGAATCTTAATAAACCAGGCAAATAATTGACTACATAGCAAATAAGCAACAAATAACTTACAAGAGGCAAACAATCTGATTCATCCCTTTATAAATAAAGCTGTAATGCCCCGTACACACGGTCGGATTTTCCGACGGAAAATGTGTGATAGGACCTTGTTGTCGGAAACTCCGACCGTGTGTAGGCTCCATCACACATTTTCCATCAGATTTTCCGACACACAAAGTTTGAGAGCAGGATATAAAATTTTCCGACAACAAAATCCATTGTCAGAAATTCCGATCGTGTGTACACAAATCCGACGGACAAAGTGCCACGCATGTTTAGAATAAATAAAGAGATGAAAGCTATTGGCTACTGCCACGTTTATAGTCCAGACGTACGTGTTTTACGTCACCGCGTTCAGAACGATCAGATTTTCCGACAACTTTGTGTGACCGTGTGTATGCAAGACAAGTTTGAGCCAACATCCGTCGGAAAAAATCCTAGGATTTTGTTGTCGGAATGTCCGAACAAAGTCCGACCGTGTGTACTGGGCATAAGACTTCAGTGTATGTCAAAAATCTCAAAAAGACAGGGGTCTGCCATTAACTTGAGATCATTAATTAAATGCCCAGCAGAATATAGCTAGCATATATTTTTGTAATAATGTGTTTTATTAAAATGAAAGCTATATTTCTTGAATGCATTAACTATAAATATGATAAAGACTATGTACACTATGGGATCTCCAGGAGCAGCTGTGTATTACAGGACAGTAGAGCAGCTTCAGCTACAAGGATTATGTTGGCACTGGTTTTTGTGTATTAGTAATATGTTGCAGGGATTAGAGAGAGGATTTTTTCTCATTCTTCCATAAGCAATATAACTGTATCAGATGATTAGCTTGATTGGAAAGCACAATTGTGCATAAATGTAATGACTGTAAAAAAAAAAAAAGTATTTTTCTGATATTTACTCCTGTTTTAATACCCAAGGACAATGACGTGTGAAAATCTCATATGTTGGTAGAATGAATTGAAAGATGTAATTGTAAATAAAGGACAAAGTTATTTAACCACTTGCCCTCCAGAAGATGTACCTTTGCAAATTGGAGCTCTGCATTATTTACTGTTAAATACTGTTATTATGGTATTATTATCAATATATTCAATAATTCATATTGATGAGAAAAGTTCCAAGAAAGTCTGTTCAGTTCTTGTATAAAAACTAAAAAAATGATTTAATAAAAAATAGCAAAATATTACAAGAACAATATCAAAATGTAGAATTCTTAAGATGAAGATTGAATCAGATGTGCGTGTGTGTGTGTAGCTGTGCCAGCTTCCTTTAATGTCTCTGGTGTCTGCAGCAAATCTTTGCTCAACTGTCCTTCTGCTACCAGTTTTTTACTCTTAAAATCTGACCCCCACTTTATCTTTAAAAGGGCTGGTTTAGGGTTCCTCCGAAACTCTTCTAATGAGACATAGCTTCCCTCCCACCTCTCACACAAGGATGGGGGTTGTTTAGTCTCTATGCATTGACATTCCTGAGGAGTGGGCAAGAACAATGTGTGAAACTATTTTAAGTATAAGATATAATGTCTTTAACATCTAAACCAAATACTACATAAATCATTATATTCATTAAAAACCTAACGTTTTTATTAATATCCTTATTAAGAAATATTGTAGTATAAAGAGCTTATAATCTTAATGAAAACATAAACTTTTACATCTTAAGAGATGTGATGCATCTTAAGAAATGTGAAACCTTTCATCTCATTTGCCATGGGAGGAAGGTAAGAACCCAGCTCAATCTTAACCACGTAAGCCCCGGACCATTTGGCTGCCTAAAGACTCTTTACAATTTGGCACTGCGCTGCTTTAACTGGTAATTGCACGGTCATGCAATGTTGTACCCAAACGAAATTTGCGTCCTTTTTTTCCCACAAATAGTGCTTTCTTTTGATGTATTTGATTGCCTCTGCGATTTTTATTTTTTGCGATATAAATGGAAGAAGACCAAAAATTTAGAAAAAAAATGATATTTTCTACTTTTTGTTATAAGAAAAATTCAATAAACTCAATTTTAGTCATACATTTGGGCCAAAATGTATTCATCCACATGTCTTTGATAAAAAAAATGTCAATAAGCGTATATTTTTTGGTTTGCGCAAAAGTTATAGCGTCTACAAACTAGGGTACATTTTCTGGAATTTACACAGCTTTTAGTTTATGACTGCCTATCTCACTTCTTGAGGTGCTAAAATGGCAGGGCAGTACAACCCCCCCCCCCCAAATGACCCCATTTTGGAAAGTAGACACCCAAGGAAATTGCTGAGAGACATGTTGAGCCCATTGAATATCTTTTTTTGTCCCAAGTGATTGAATAATGACAAAAAAATATATATATATTTTTACAAAAAGTTGTCACTAAATGATATATTGCTCACACATACCATGGTTATATGTGGAATTGCACCCCAAAATACATTCTGCTGCTTCTCCTGAGTATGGGGATACCACATGTGTGGGACTTTTATGTGTGACATAAGCTTCTAAATGTTGTGCACAAAATGCCTGGACAGTTCAAAACCCCCCCAAATGACCCCATTTTGGAAAGTAGACACCCCAAGCTATTTGCTGAGAGGCATGTTGAATATTTTATATTTTGCCACAAGTTGCGGGAAAATGAGAAACTTTTTTTTTTGCACAAAGTTGTCACTAAATGATATATTGCTTAAACATGCCATGGGCATATGTGGAATTACACCCAAAAATACATTCTGCTGCTTCTCCTGAGTACTGGGATACCACATGTATGGGACTTTTTGGGAGCCTAGCCGCGTACTGGGCCACGAAAATCAAGCACAGCCTTCAGGATTTCTAAGGGCATACATTTTTTATTTCACCCTCACGACCTATCACAGTTTTGAAGGCCATAAAATGCCAAAATGGCACAACCCCCCCCCCCAAATGACCCAATTTTAGAAAGTAGGCACCCCAAGCTATTTGCTGAGAGGCATGTTGAGTGCATGGAATATTTTATATTTTGCCACATGTTGCGGGAAAATAGCAAACTTTTTTTTTTGCACAAAGTTGTCACTAAATGATATATTGCTCAAACATGCCATGGCCATATGCCCCAAAATACACCCCAAAATACATTCTGCTGCTTCTCCTGAGTACGGGGATACCACTAGGGATGAGCCGAACATCCCCCTGTTCGGTTTGCACCAGAACATGCGAACAGGCAAAAAATGTGTTCGAACACCGTTAAAGTCTATGGGACACGAACATGGATAATCAAAAGTGCTAATTTTAAAGGCTTATATGCAAGTTATTGTCATAAAAAGTGTTTGGGGACCTGGGTCCTGCTCCAGGGGACATGGATCAATGCAAAAAAAAGTTTTAAAAACGGCCGTTTTTCAGGTGCAGTGATTTTAATAATGCTTAAAGTGAAACAATAAAAGTGTAATATTCCTTTAAATTTCGTACCTGGGGGGTGTCTATAGTATGCCTGTAAAGGGGCGCATGTTTCTCATGTTTAGAACAGTCTAACAGCAAAATGACATTTCAAAGGAAAAAAAGTCATTTAAAACTACTCGCGGCTATTAATGAATTGCCGGTCCGACAAAACACATAAAAGTTCATTAATAAAAATGGCATGGGAATTCCCCACAGGGGAACCCCGGCCAAAATTTTTTTTAAAAATGGCGTGGGGTACCCCTCAAAATCTATACCAGACCCTCCAGGTCTGGTATGGATTTTAAGGGGAACCTCGCGCCAAAATTTTAAAAAAAATTGCGTGGGGTCCCCCAAAAATCCATACCAGACCCTTATCCGAGCATGCAACTTTGCAGGCCGCAGGAAAAGAGGGGGGATGAGAGAGTGCCCCCCCTCCTGAACAGTACCAGGCCACATGCCCTCAACATTGGGTGGGTGCTTTGGGGTAGCCCCCCAAAACACCTTGTCCCTATGTTGATGGGGACAAGAGCCTCATGCCCACAACCCTTGCCCGGTGGTTGTGGGGGTCTGCGGGTGGGGGGCTTATCGGAATCTGGAAGCCCCCTTTAACAAGGGGACCCCCAGATCCCAGCCCTCCCCCCTGTGTGAAATGGTTTCACAAAAAAAGTGTCAAAAATTTTAAAAATGACAAGAGACAGTTTTTGACAATTCCTTTATTTAAATGCTTCTTCTTTCTTCTATCTTCTTTCTTCTATCTTCTATCTTCCTTCGGTTTCTTCCTCCATCTTCTTCTTCTTCTGGTTCTCCTGGTTCTTGTGGTTCTTCCTCCGGTGTTCTCGTCCGGCATCTTCGTCCCTTCTTCTTGGGCCGCTCCGCATCCACCATGATGGGAGGCTCCCGCTGTGTGACACTTCTCCTCTTCTAAATAATGGAGGGTGGGGCCACCCAGTGACCCCGCCCCCCTCTGACGCACAGTGACTTCCCTGTCTGCCTCCTTCTGACGTCACGGGGGAATGCCACAGGGAAGTCCCCGTCAAGTCCCTGTACGTCAGAGGGGGAGGGGTCATCGGGTGGCCCCACCCTCCGTTATTTAAGAACCGTCAGAAGAGGAGAAGCATCACACAGCGGGATCCTCCCATCATGGTGGATGCGGAGCGGCCCAAGAAGAAGTGAAGAAGACGCCGGCGCCGCGGAGGAAGATGCCGGACAAGAACACCGGAGGAAGAACCAGAAGAAGAAGAAGATGGAGGAAGAAACCGAAGGAAGATAGAAGATAGAAGAAAGAAGAAGCATTTAAATAAAGGAATTGTCAAAAACGGTCTCTTGTCATTTTCAACATTTTTGACACTTTTTTGTGAAATGGTAGGGGTACAAAAGTACCCCCTGTAGTGGAAAAATTTCCCCAGGGGGCTTTTAAGCAGCAAAATATTTCTGAAACAATGTTTAGTAACTATGTTTAGTAACCATGTTTAGTAAAAATATTATTTAATTCAGACATAGAATGCATTACATAAATACAATTAATATCACATAAAATTTTCAGTAGTCGACATCAGCAACAACAAAGGACCATCTCCCATGGCAATCAATTCATTGAAAAAGTTCTAATTGTACAGTTACATTGTATCAATACTATCCATATGAATCCCCATGAATACCCCAATGTATTTCGACTTTTTCCTTTTCTGGTCTTCTTCAGGGGTGTTTTAACTTCTAAAGAGATCAAAAAATTCCATTAGGATTTTCTACAATATATAAAACATAACAAATCATTTTGTGATATTTTGAAAGTTTTTGAAAGTACATCTCCATACATATGGCAAAGCACTTACCATTTGGGAATAGGAAAGTGGGCTTGTGTCGCATAGCTTTAATTAATAAAAACTGTTGCGTGCGGTGGTCCCACAATGTTTTCTCATTCCCTCTGTCGCCTCTGGGCGCGTCCATAGTCCACGGGCTTGCAAGGAGCCACGCATTTGGACCCAGTGGGGAAGGTGTAGGGCGAGGCACCTGTAATTTGATATTTGTAAAAATTAGTATATAGTCAGCGGGTGTCGGGTGGGTGTTCCGTATTGTCCTATATAGCCAGACTGCTTAATATTCAAAACAATTAATAGAGTGGTCTCAACTAATATTGTTATATTGTAATAAGTGAAGGGATCTATGTGATAAAGTGTGACATAAATAAAATGTTGTTGACGAGTGCCAAAAGCATGGGGTCTGTGTAATGAAATATAGCATAATAAAGTGTTGTTGATGTGTGCCAAAAACAAACAACAAAGACTTGTAAAAAAAAAATATAACAAACATGTGAAAAAGGGAAAAGAACTAAGAAGGCTAGTGATATGTGATGGTGAAAACAATCTATACAAGGATGAAGTAATGTGAAGTGCCTAATAAAGGAATATCCAAGGTTATAAACAGGTGGTGAAAATGATAATATTGTTATTATTACTTATTATTGGACTATGTGTATAAGATGTCAATGTGATAGATGTATTGAGAAACCTAAATCATAAAAAAATATGAATGTATTCCATACTGTGTGAGCTGTGGCTGGCAGGACTCATCCAGTACAAGCACTTACTTGTTGGTTCTGACCCTTCCTGCATGTGTTGCTAGCCATCCAGGGATCACCTCAAGATCCTCAGGAAGCTGCACCTTTATTTATAGAAGTTAATTTCCTCTTGGACACAGGTGCTCATCTCCACCCCACAGCAGCAATCCAGGGATCATCTGAAGATCCTCAGGAAGCTGCACCTTTATTTAATAGAGTTAATTGCCTCTTGATCCCAGGTGCTCATCTCCCCCCCACATCCTCCCCCTGCAACTGGAGAACCAACCACAGATTGGCGGTATTAGCGTGGCCCCCTCGGCGTTCCAGAAGGCAATGCCCCGGCGTCAGCTGTCAGCCCCGACGCAATATGCGTGACGTCATGACATTTCACGCATGTGCAGGTCAAACCTCGCATGCGCGAAACCCCTAAATGTCCGGGGTGATCCAGGAATGCCGCCGGCACGGAGGGGAGCTCCCTCAAGTGGCCCAAACAAGAATGGGTCCCACCGTGGAAGCACATGTGTGGGGAGACGCCGAACAGCCACGTCTCCCCACCGTGTCGGGAAGCTGAGTGGAAAAGAGGGACAGCCCAAAAGGTGACAAGAGAGACGTGGCGCGCCATGCGGGACACACATCATAAATAATGTGTGTGCCGCAAGGCAACCAGGATTATTAAAATTGTATAAGTTAGTGTGTGTAGTATATTGATGCAATTTTGTTATCTAAATTGAAAAGTATATTGATGCGATTTTATTATCTAATTTGAAGAGCTAGAGGTATATTAGATCCCACCAATCCAAATGAAACAAAAAGGAGGGAGAAATATTGTCTATTTCACCCGTGGAGTTATATTCCTCCTAGACTTGGCTACCTTGCTCTGTCTATTTTGACCGATTAACGGTTCCCTTGAGTTTAGGCTAATTCTGCCTATTGCAGATCCCTTTGTGTATAACCTAAATAGGCAACTGGAAGGGAAATTATCTGCTGTGTTTTAAAAGGATTGGGATATACCTCTACTCTTATTGCAACTCGCATGTGTTAGGAGGGGAGCGGGTGTTCGATTCGAACTCGAAGCTCATCCCTAGATACCACATGTTTGGGACTTTTTGGGAGCCTAGCTGCGTACGGGCCCCGGAAACCAATCACCACCTTCAGGATTTCTAAGGGTGTAAATTTTTGATTTCACTCCTCACTACCTATCAGAGTTTCGAAGGCCATAAAATGCCAAGATCGCGCAAACCCCCCCCCCAATGACCCCATTTTGGAAAGTAGACACCCCAAGCTATTTGCTGAGAGGCATGGTGAGTATTTTGCAGCTCTCATTTGTTTTGAAAATGAAGAAAGAAAATAAACATTTTTTTTTCTTTTAACAATTTTCAAAACTTTGTGACAAACAGTGAGGTCTGCAAAATCAAGTCAATCAATCCCCTTAATATTCATAAATTCATAAATGTAACATTGTTGTACAATACTTTGACATATGGATGTCACTTCAAAAATATATGTTCCATACTTTCCCTCCAAATTGTGTTTAGCATAAATCTATAATCCATACAACCTTCCAAATAACCTTGTCAAAATTTGAACTTAAAATATGTTTCTTAACTTCAATTCATTCATATATGTAGATGATTTTAAAAATAAATACATATTACACTGTACTGTTATCTTAATTAACACCATATGTTCCTCCTAACTAAAATGACTCTATTGTAAGGATGTTTAACCCTTTCAAATCTTGATATGATAAACATATCATGTCACAAAAATGTATATATACTGCAATATATCTGATAGATAAATTATTTCATCAGTGGTCAAAAATCAAAAGTCACAGTGGTGTAGTGGTTAGCACTCTTGCCTAGCAGTAAAAAGGGTCCCTGGTCCCTGTGCCTGCATGGGTTTCCTCCAGGTACTCCGGTTTCCTCCCACACTGCTGGTAGGTAAATTGGCTTCAGTCTAAATTGGCCCTATTATATGAATGTGAGTTAGGGACCGCTCCCTTGGTATAACAGCCGAGTGGCTTTTAGCCCCATCGATTGTTATCGCTGGAAAGTCGTACCGGGATGATGCCTGCTGCTGCGGGCTGCGGGCATCATCCTGGTATAACCCCCGATGCCGAGTATGCACATCTGCGTACGCTCGGCGGAAAGGGGATATGTAAAGTGCTGCGTAAATTGACGGCGCTATATAAGTACCTTAAATAATGATAATAATTGTATTTTATGAATGTCTCTCTTATTAGAGGTCTTGAGGATTTTTTCCTTCTTTTTCTTCTTCCTGCACTCTGTAAAGTTGGAAAAACGTTATTGAACATAAAAAGACAACAATAATTATAACGAATGAATCTCTTGTATCAAATCTTCTCTCAGAACTGATATTCTTAAGCATCAAGGGTTTTTTCATCCGGAAGGTCTATAAATATTACATTTGTCTTCTTTTGGTGACTTATAAGTCAGATACTGAAACAGAATGCAGTATCTGTATTTTGAATTTACTAATGCAAAATATTTCTTCATTTACTTATTCATTTTACATACCACAATCCTAATATTTTATTATGACATGAAAGACATATTTTGGTAATAACAATTCTAATGACCATACTTTGCTCTATTTTTCTTAAACTTCCCTTTACTCCTTATGCTATTATTCTGTGTATTTTAAATATAACAGGATGCAATTTCTCCTTTTTGTCATGAGTCGAAACCTTGTTTTCACAAACAAAGAAAGGTTTCAAAACAACCCAGAAGACTGAAGCAAACCGTGTCCAAGATTTAGAGTCATGCATGATGTACTCTCATTTTTGGCATCTTCCAATTCAGTATTTTCTGTAGAATTTTTGCTGAATAGCATAACCATTCTTTGGGTAACACATAGGAAGACCTGTTGAACGACTCTTGATATTAACAAATACTGGCTCAAAGCCTCTCTCAGCAGTTGTTCTAAAAATACAGGCTTTCTGAGTACATTTGTACAAACACCATGTTCTGTTACCAAATCTACCTGTATAGATTTAAATGGTGAAGTTTTAAAAATGGGCAATATTTGTCATATAATTCTCCTGAATTAATTCTCTCTAGAAGAAGTTTTAGTGATAGATCAGGTGTCTGTAATATGATCCTACTAGATCTCTCAATCTTTTCTGTTACTTTGACTGCAAAATAAACACTTAACAAGTACTTTATATGTGTGTCAAAGGTCTTTT